>JAPTHN010000081.1:1315155-1580255 GCA_026936325.1 Platynereis dumerilii
AAGTAACCTGGTAGATCTGTTCATGGGATGTCTATTTAAAGGGTAGAAGTGAAATAATTGTCTTCGGAAATTGATTATTGAGTAATTAGGGGCAAAAACAGACCCATTCCAATTTTTCCCATAACTTTTTTGGTGCACTGTACTTTTTTAGTGCATTTTGTACTTCTTTGCGTCGCCAAAATAATCGTTGTCCTGTGTTGATCGCATCATGTCAACATTTTTTGCCTGGTTGCAATGACGTGAAGTCTCAAATTTATTGTTCTCCAAATATGGTCATTTTCACAGCCCGCTAAAGTGAATCATACCCACGAAATAAGATTGTCGTTTATCAGATTCTAGACCAAATGAACTAAGTCTTTTCGAAGCTGTCACAATGCAATGACGTCACAAATAATGACGCTGCCATGACGACACTATGATGTCACTGCCAGGTGACGTCACGACGTACACAATACACCAGGGGGCCTCTTCGCCTGGTCCATAATATCGTTATGGCCCTGCAAGCAGGGCATTAATGAGATTAATGTTTTTCTTTATTGTGGATTAACATGGGGGGTCTAGAGCATTATCTGCCAGGTAAAGTGCATGTATAGTACCAATAATACCCCATAATGCCCGACAAGTAAAATGTTATTATCATTATTATATACTTTTTAAAAATTGTTTTTCAACTTCCCAAATTTTTATGAAGTACACTGCCATGGTTTTTCTTCCCAAACCCCCGCAGATTTAGTTAAACTGGCACTATCATGTAGTGATAAAATAAAATCATGAAAAACGAAGCTGTGATGGATAAATCTAGCCTAAAACTTACATTTTTAGTCCATTTTGTCACTTTTTCAATCTGACGCTGTTATTTTTGCAGATAGAGCAAATTTAGGGCTTTTTCTGTTATCTGTGACTCACTGCAGTGTTTGTAGGCTTTTGAATTTTGCAAATCGGACCATTTTTCACCGATTTCTAGCAAAATCTGACAATGTCTGACAGAATTTTTTATTTCTCGTGTCAACAACATCACCATGACGTCACGTCTGGTGACGTCACGATGCTTAAAATACACAGAGGGCACCACTTGCCCATGTGTTAAATACACATTATGGCCCCCATGTGTTAACCACATTATGGCCCTCCATGCATTATGCCATATGAAGGCCCTGAAAAAAACAGTTAACGGCATATTTAATGCATGGTCAAGTATATAATAATGAATCCATAAACCATACCGAAGTCATTAATAGCTTATTTGGGTGTGTTTTGGTGAGTTATTGAATCAATAAATCCTTACTGAAGTCATTAGTAGCCTAATTTGGGTGTATCTTGGTGAGTCATTTAATCAATAAATAATTACTGAAGTCATTAATAGCCTAACTTGCGTCTTGGTGAGTTATTTACAGCGTATCTCGTCTAGCATGTGAACTTGAATTTGGCACTTTTTCTACAGGCTGTGCATGATTTAGAACCTGTGTAAATATTTACCTTCTCTAGAACTAAGTCGGAAGTGGCGCTGCCGTGCATTTTTGTGACGTCATGGAAATTTAGGTCATTGTAATGGTTGCGTCAGTAATTTCAACAAGTGTGAATGTGCTGCCGTCATCGGAAATTACCGAAAATCGTCCAAAAAAGGTGATAAAACATCACAAAAATGTGATTTTCAAATTAAAAATTGGCTGGTCTACAAGCAATAATGTGTATTTCTGCTTTGGGACTTCTGCAAGCTGAGAAATCAGGCCAAACGTTAGTTCGCATGAGAGCTGAGACAAAGTGTAATTTGTAAATCTTGCTTAGGCCTAAGCCACCAATATCCCAATCTGGGTGTATCTTGTTGAGTTATCTAATTTAATTAACCTTACAAAAACCATCAATAGCCAAATCTGTATCTTGATGGGTCATTTAATCCGCAAATCTTACTGAAGCCACAATTAACCAAATTTGGGTATATATTTGCGATTTTTTAGTCAATAAATAATAACTGAGGTCATTAAAGCCTAATTTGAGTGTATCTTGGACAGATTCTTGGTGAGTTATTTAATTCATAAATCTTACATAGGCCTAGGTCACTAATACAATATAGCTCAATCTGGGTGTATCTTGGTGAGTGATTTAATCCTTAAATCTTACTGAAGCCATCAATAACCCTATTTAGGTGTATTGTACTGGGTTATTTAATCCATAAATCTTACTGAAGCCTTTAACAGGATAATTTGGGTGTATATTGGTGAATTATTTATTCCATAAATCATTACTGAAGCCATTAATAGCCAAATTTTGGTTATGTTTGTCCAATATATAATCCATAAGTCATACTGAAGCCATAATTTCCAAGTATAAGTATTGGTGCACCTTTGTCAATTAACTATGTAATCAAAAACCTTACTGAAATAGCCTAACATGGGTGATGCAAATAAAAAATGTCTGAGTCTGAGTCTGGGTGAATCTTGTTGAATTGCTGAATGAATAAATCTTGGTGACTTATTTAATCAATAAATCTTACTGAAACAAATAATAGCCTAATATGGGTGTATCTTGGTGTGTTATATAATCCGTATATCTTACTGAAACAAACGATAGCCTAACATGGGTGTATCTAGGTGTGTTACTTAATGCATGTGCCTGATTGTGGCTAAAGTAATTCTGTAATTTTTCATGGCGTAATGTAAGACAAACGTTTAGCTGATTTACATATATACAAACTTAATATGATAATTTTTGCTATATTATTATTCTTCCAAAAAGTATGTACAACTGGAAAAATCTATCAAAATTGGTATGTGACCTCACACAGATGGGGCATCGTGATTGGCTGAGGTGTGGAGTATGATGTAGTGTTGGCACATGATGTAGTGTACAGAATTGCCATATATGGTATATGACATAGCATGAAGCATAACTGTGCGAAAGAAGATTACCAGCTGTGTGAATCAATAAACAACTGTCACTCATAAGCTGCCTGATCTGAATGTTGTTTACTGTTTGCTGCCAGTGGCACAGCTAGGGTGTCTCATGATGGGGATACACATTTGCACATTTTTTATGGATGGATTAACTCTTCTGGGGAAGGGAGGGAGGATCAACTCTGTGATCAATCATTATATCGAAATCATGAGCAATCTTTTTTTTGTGCCCTTGTTCAACATTGAGCGGCATGCTTCCCCCTCAGGCCAAAGATTAACATGCCTCCTCCCATGTCATTTCTAGATGTGCCACTGCGGGCCACAACTGAATGTGTTTCATTTTTACACACATGGCATGTAGTCATATATGCTAGTATACTACCTCACATATTTGATATGACATACTATGCAGAGTGAGCAATGATTGGCAGAACAACCTGTGACCTCATATGGAACGCCTGATTTCCAATACTAACCAATGGGAACTGCCATATGATGTCACACTTCCACCTTACAGGTGATTTCATTAGTACGCGATTCTTAGGTTCTAGACCCACCAAATACATACGATTTTTAGTTAATCTGATTGGTTTAGAAACAACAGAACGTCATACATTTGATTAATCTAACGTAGCATATGCTGGTTTAGCATTGATTCCTCACAGGCAAGTGTGAATAACAAGAATCGCATTGTAATGAAATCACCTGTAAAAGAAAAAGATCACTTTCTATGTACTTTTTGGAAGGATAATAATATGATACTTAATGATGATTTTTATTTTCAATGCAGCAATTGGCAATGTTGTTGCCTACATATCCCTTACCATGGTGGCTTACGATGTCAAACTGGGACGAAATCCAACGCTTATCTACATTTTGCCTATTGCGATCACAAATGTGGTGTCAATCAGCGCTAACCTGATTATAACCTTTTTCCCATCAAAAACATATGTAAGTGATATGGAGTTATTTCTTTCTGATAACCCAGTCATTGTGATAAAATAAAAGAGAGGGCCAATTGAACTGTGAAAATGGCACTTCGTGGGCCATCATGCTGATGAATTGTCATGATCATACCCAATACTTTCTATATTAAATTGATTTTTAAAAGGAGATTTGATTTTAGGAGACCGCATGTGGTGACAACCAAACGAAAGGATAGTTCATCTGATTTTCATTCTAAAATCATTTATGACAAGTCAAATGGAATTCTCTTGATCATGACTAATCAAACTGCCTCTATGTTTCCCATGTTGAAAGTAGAGAAGATGACACTTAACTGGCTATCTTGAGTCAAGAAGTGCATTTTTCACTGTGAACTGATCCTCATTTTTCTATATCAAAGAGACAGACTGTTATATCTGAATTTTATAATGAAAATGAAATTTAGGGTTAATGGGAAAATAATTATATTTGAAGTAAATACATTTTGACAGTTATTTGCAAAACGAAATCACTTAGGCCCAGCCCCCTTCTCAGAGTCAACCAATATTGTAGAGAACAGAAGATTACCACAACCAAAAACATTCTTTGTCAAAGCCTCTCCCATGCGTCAGGTAAACTTTGACCAAATATTCTGTCTAACAAGATTGTTGGCAACAGGAATACTATTTAGTTGTAATAACTATGTTGACCAGTAACTACTATTATTACCTGGTTGGCTGCGAATATCAGTGTTTTACCTTCAAAATATCAGGGCCTATGATATTGTAAAAAATACTGCCCTTCAAGGGTGATATTTTTCAACAACAGTTATGACATCACCAGCATTTCAGCTGCCTGATGACATCTCAAACCAAACTATGGCTGAAACAATGGGATTGTGACGTCATGTCCATTGTTGCTCCATGGTGACGTCGCATTTTTGTAATGGCAGAAAATTGTCTGTCTTTATAACTAAAAATTTGAGGTAAAACTAGGTGATAAAAACAAAGCAACCACGCATCAGGGCACTGCGTACAATATCACTCGCTGTGGTGTGAATTATTATCACTCTCGCCCTTCGGGCTCGAGTGATATTATTAACAGCTGATGATACTGTTACTCAGTGACCCTGACTTGGGTTGTTTTGTTATAGTGATGGAAATTGAGAAATTTAAAAGAGCAAAAATCCTGAAATCAAAGTATAATTTTGGCTCAAAATACCTGGAGGGCTGAAACAGATAACAGGATAATTTTATTTTCACTACTGATCATTGGGGAATTTATGACCGAGCATAAAGGCTGTTGAGCTCCCTCATTTGTTTCCCATTTCCAGTGGCGTAACTGGGGGTCTCGAGTGGGGGGGGGGGCAGCTGGGGGGGGGGCACGCGATTCTCTGGGGGGGAGGGGGTACCCACTATGCTAATTGTATATTCTAGCCTGGGCACAGGTCCAATATCCCCCATGCCCCCCCAATAGGGACGCAACTGCCCATTTCCATCACTAGTGACTACCCTGTGTTTATTGCGTGTCCTTCTTTCATTCTGCCCTTATCTCTCATCTACTTTTTGCAGGGTTCCAAGTGCTGGGGATTTTGGATCTACACACTCATTTCTGAGTATTTCAATGTGTTCATGGTATCCCTCCTGAACGTTGAGAGATTTTTTGCTGTGGCGTATCCTTTCATATACATCAAGTTTGTCGCATTGGTTTCTAACGAATTCAAGTGCAGAATCAGGGTAAAATTTTATTTTTCAAACATTTGCGTAACTTGGGGGTCACATGTGGGGGACGATAGGCCCTGCAATTTTCTGGAGGGGTAGGCACTCGCTGTGTTTATTGTATGCTTTATTCAAGGTACAATTACATGTAGATACGTGCACCTATGGCAACATCACTATAATTACCTGTCAGCAAAAAATTGTCAATCTTACAAATTATTAGTAAATGCCAAATTAATTCTGTTTCTTCTAATTTTGTGGAGTGGTTAATCACCTCAAAAGACCATGAATGGCTAAAAGTTTCCAGTACAGTGGTCCTTTTGTTATAAGACCCCCTGTTGTAAGACCGCCTTGCCTTATGTGACCGCCTTCCTCCCGCACTAAGTAGTATTTTAGTGCATTTTGCACCCGGACGAGAGACCGCACCCCCACGAGAGACCGCTTTATGACCGTAGAAGGGGCGGTCTTATAATGCAGGGATCACTGTATCACTAATGAAAAGATGACAATGGCCCACACCTGTGTATGAAAACAAGCATCACCTGTTGTTTCACATACGCTGAAGTGACTTTACCTCATTTACTCCTAGGCGTAGACCGTCTCATGAGTGTAGGCTATATATGCTTAAAATGTAGGACAGCTTTGATATCAAGCTGCAACAACCTGTTTAGCAAAAAGTCATGAGTGTCATAATCTTATAATCTGTATTTTTTTTTAAATTTTGCAGAATTCTTTATTTGCCTTGCTTTTGGCTATTGGAATAACTACCATTGAAGTATATCTTCTTCACAGCAGCAAACGGGGGTGTATGGAAATCAACAGCTCAATAATATTTCATGCGTTTCGACTTATAGTTGTAGCGGGAATATTTGTCACATCTTTTTTCTCCATTGGCACATTGGTGGCTATTACAAAAGCTAGGTAACTAGTTATAGTTATTAAAATGTTTTTAAATTACAATTTGAATGACACATCAATAAAGATCCAAGAGAATAATCTATGTCTAAGTAATGAGGACATAATAATTACAAAATAATTATAGTAGGGGGAAGTGTGCATTCTGGAACAGTACAGTGAGCAAATCTGCCTTGCAACAGAAAATGCTATCAAATCAATGCTGGACACCTGTGACCATGAGGTCATGGCCAATAAGATAATAACTGAATCCCATTCTTAGAATAGCTTTTGCTATAGCGCAGAAAAAACTACTAACCAGGCAGAAACTCATCAGATTCTATTGAACTTTAACATGTGTGGTTGATGCCAGTGTTGGAGTCGAGACCGAGACAGAGCATTGACCCTCTGAGACCGAGTCCAAGACCGAGGCATGAGCATCCAAGACCAAGACCGAGACCGAGGCCGGCTTGACAAAAATGATGGTTGACTGCCAGACTATTTTAGCTTTGTATGTTATCGGCATTTAGCCATCACTTACGATAAGGCTATAACAGTACAATTAAAGATTCACCCAATGACTCAAGTAAATCAATGAAATGAAGACAATAAGGGGGCGCCATTACATTTTTAAAGAACAGGGCACGGAACTCATCTCACTGGGAATTTTTTTTTTATGGAAACAGTGACAGATTAGATTTGTTTTGAGTATCAGAAAACCTAAATTATGTTTAATTATTTACTTCTAAATCAAACATTGCACACTGAGATAACACCAGAAATTCATTTCAAGACTACTTGGAAAGAATTTCAAAATGAATCTTTTTCACCATGACTGGAAAAAAATTGGTTAGTTTTTAAAATAATTCTGCAGCTTATCACTTTCATTAAGGGCTTTACTATGACCGATTTTTTTAAAAGTTACACATTCTAGATACAAGTAGATAGATACTCTGAATTGCTGGGTTCCAATTTATTAGGCAGTGGCATATTTGTATTATATCAAAGTTTTTTGGAATATTTTTGGAGGCATGGATGAGATTCTGTCACAAATTTTGTCCCATTCCATTTTGTTGAGTTGTGTTTTAAGTCAGACTCTCTGCACTGTGTGAAGTTGATGATCAGGTACTAACGCATAACATACGAGGGGCGTTCAGAAAGTTCATGGCTTTTTTTATATGGAGACTTATTTTCAATCTAGAAATATGAATTTTTTACAGGATAAAATTCAGCAGTTATGGAATGGATTTCCAAAATTTTGGAAAATTTTGACATTTTTAAGTCATTCTGTGGTTGCCATGGAAACAGAAAGTTTGGCTAGGTGGAGCAGGTAGTACGGAGATCAAGAAAATCAATGAATTGCGGCTGAGAAAGACTTCTCTCTGTCACTTGTATTAGTAAGGTTGACAATATTTGACACAAGAAATACGATATTAGCTTCTAAATATACTATCAAGCATACCCAATGTTTGTATTTTTACAGCGAACCAATGTGGGAAAGCATTCCCACATGGCCTATTTGGTAAGAGCGATTCAGGCACCAGAATGTGAGTCCTTAACCACATCAGGTCTTATGACAAAGCATCGATTCACCGGTATTAGCAAGAGTTCTAAAGGGACAGCATTATCCATCCCAGCTTTTCCTTTGACATATCGCTTTACATAAGACTTGGTTTTCTATCACCTTAATCACTGGGGGCAATAGTTTCAGGCACTGGAGGAGAAAAGCCTTTGGATGACCGAAATTTTTTGACAAAAAACTTTAGCTGGAGGGTTTCAAGGAACATTAATTTTGACGCGTCAGGTGTATGAATTAATGCTTTTGTAGTACTTGCAAGTATTTTTAAAAGGTAATATTATATTTCTTGTGTTAATCATTGTCAATCTGACTAATACAAGTGGCAGAGTGAGGTCTCTCTCAGCCGCAATTCATTGATTTTCTTGATCTCCGTACTACCTGCTCCACCTTGCCAATCTTTCTGTTTCCATGGCAACCACAGAATGACTTAAGAATGTCCAAATTGTCCAAAATTTTGGAAATCCATTCCAAAACTGCTGAATTTTATCCTGTAAAAAATTCATAGTTCTAGACTGAAAATAAGTGTCCATATAAAAAAAAGCCGTGAACTTTCTGAACACCCCTCGTATAAACAAAAACTTTAAAACTTCAAATCCTTATGGTCGAGATTTACATGAAATAACGTTCTACTCAATCAGCGAAGGAAAATAAAAAATTCAAAAATATTCAAATACTGTTGGTCGATTTATAATTTCATATCTATTACAAAAAATTGCGCCGCTTATAACTTGGCATGAGATATCAAAAGACAGGTAGACAATGATTCTATCAGATTCTAATATATAGGATAATAGGTTCCTTATATTAAATAACTGACAGATAATTATACTTAACTGACAGGAAAATTTGTTTTGACTGTGCCAACAAAATTGTAAAAAAAATTAATTTTGCTGGCCTCGGACGTACCTTGGACAAATATCCGAGGCCGGAGGGTCTGAGACCCGGAGGGTCTGAGTCCAAGGCTAAGGATTGGTCATCCGAGACCGAGACGGAGGCCATCAAAAGTGGCCCCGAGAGGACTCCAACACTGGTTGATGCACAGCAGCTCAATTAACTGTTCTGGAATGACCATTTTCATGGTATTAATTAAGTTCATAGATTAATAGAACTTATGCATGGATAGTAATATCATTTGAGGAACTCAATGAAAAGGCGCAGAAAATTCATATATTAACTACAGACAAATTCTCCTCTTTCTGTAATTTTGTGTTAATTTTACTTCCATGAAGTTTGATGAGCAAGTTGAAATGTGTGAAGAGAAATTCAATTAGTATAAACAAAGGATAATTCCTCAGGTTCTGTTACTTTTTGTAAATTTAACGTCTTTGATGTTTGATGTGAAAGTGGTTTTTTCTTCTTCAGGGTGAGAAGGATCCAATTAACCGGTTCAGCAGCCTTGTCTTCTAGCAGAGATGTGAAAACTGCAGCGATGTTGGCCATTTCTGGAATTTGCTTCGTACTCTTATCAATCCCTGATATATACGACTTGATGTGGTTTTTCGTGAAAGGCAAATCAACTAGAATTGACACAATCACACAGAGATATGCCATTTCCTTAACGTCGACTCTCTGCCACAGTACCTTTGGGATTCTGAATTGTATCATTTTTGCCCTCCGAACTACCACAGCAGCCAAACTTTCGAGGTTATGCAAGAAGTTTTTTGGCAAAGGTTTCGTGCGCTAAAGACTGCTGTCACATAAGCGGTTTTCTTTTAGAAGTGATTTGGACTTAATTTGTTGATAATCAGAGAATGCTGTTTTCACTGATGAGAACAGAAGTATTATATTATTTCAACCTAAAGGGATTGGAATTTTGTTGACGGTGCACAGAATTGTGTCTTTTCCTGAATATTAAATATATATATATTTGACTGTTTTTAAGCATAAGATGGACATACTACAGTTTAACCAGACAATTTGAAGTTTTTAATTAAAATATTTACTCTTGCATTCTACAAAATGCCTGTTGTAAGTTCTTTATGGTTTCTCAATTGTGGACATTCTACAAAATATCTGTTGTAAGTTCTTTATGGTTTCTCAATTGTTGACATTCTACAAAATATCTGTTTTAAGTTCTTTATGGTTTCTCAATTGTTGACATTCTACAAAATATCTGTTTTAAGTTCTTTAAGGTTTCTCAATTGTTGACATTCTACAAAATGCCTGTTTAAAATTCTTTATGGTTTCTAAATTGCTGACATTCTACAGAATGCCTGTTTTAAGTTCTTATGGTTTCCAAATTGCTGACATTCTACAAAATGCCTGTTCTAAGTTCTTTATGGTTTCTCAATTGTTGACATTCTACAAAAATGCTTGTTCTAAGTTCTTTATGGTTTCTCAATTGTTGACATTCTACAAAAATGCTTGTTTTAAGTTCTTTATGGTTTCTAAATTGCTGACATTCTACAAAATGCCTGTTTTAAGTTCTTTATGGTTTCATTGTTGACATGTCAAAGACCAAAATGTCATACTGACATCACTAAAGACCGATTCTATGGTGCTCGAACTTTGTATATATGTGATTGAAATTTTTGGCTGTACACATGGACTCAACTAATAAGATATGGCTCTAATTGCCCAGCTGCCTTTACCATGTTTACATCATTTGATTTCTGCCACTGTTTCGGCTTGAGTATCCAAATCCGGTTAAAATCAACAAATTAGGTGTCTGTCATTGCTATACGATAGTACAGCAGGATTAGATTCCTACCACTTACTTCAACAACAGGAAGAGATGAAGTTGACAGAGTACAGATTATAAATATTGAACTTGCTCGTGAACGAAATATGACCAAGAATATTGTATATGAACACTAACCAGCAAAAGAAACGCAACACTTGATTTTGACCTTGATTTTTCCTATTTTTTTTTTTTGACAAAACAAATTACATAGCAGTGATCATTAGATCAACAAGTGTTTTATTGCCAAAAATCACTCAAATCTGATTATTTCCTGTCTACGTTTTGACTTGTTTATCACATGTAAATTTTTTCAAATTAAATGTAGCCTTAGCAACTAGTAGTAGTAATATCAAAAATAAAGGTGCCGTTGTAAAGAATGTCTAAAGAGACACTAAAAGCCGAAACATTAGCGTGATGACTTTATTTTTGAATTTTACAGGACAATTCGTTTTACACAAAGCATATGTAATTGTCATTTTGCCAATAATGCAATTTCAGTATCCGGGCCATTTCAGCACCCAGGCCATTATATGGCTGCCCAGAACAAATGCTTTCAAGAAAGACTAGCTTAGAATTAGCAAAGAACAGTAGGATTACACATTATCACATACCCACAAGATCCCCCCCCCTCCATCACCCTATTCTGTCTTTGACTTCTTGTTTCCCTGCTGTTCTCATTTGATACTTCCATTTGAAGTGATATCTGTAGCTTTACAGAGTTTTCACTCAAAAATTACTCATTTGTCAGATTTTCTGTATCTTTCACAGAGGCAGTGGCATACCTATGGGAGGGGCACAGGGGGCATTTGCCACCCCCCCCCATATTCGATCTGTGCCCCCCAGGTGCCCCATATGAACTTTCCAACTCTGGCTAAATATATAGTTAGAGGGTGTCCCCCAGAAAATCGCATGACCCCCCGGTGCCCCCCCCCCGCTCGACACCCTCCAATTACGCCACTGCACAGAGGATTTATGTAAATGGTGCTAATACATCAAGCACTTCAACAAAACTGTTTTAGGGAATGCCTTTCTGAACTAGACTTCCTGCTCCTCATCACCCAACACATTGTAATAGAGCAATTCCTTCTTGAGAGATTTGCGAACTGCCTTCCAAAAGTGTTTCTGCAAAGCAGGTTCTTTCGGCCAAGTTATGTAGGTCTTCATGGTCAGGATGTGGACAACCAGAGAATTGAGGAGGTCTCCTGGAAGGTCTTCCATGAGGATCACTAAAAGTCTGTTCTTTCCACGACCCGCTGCATCCATAAACTTATGGGCCATCTCCAACTCCAGTCTGCACCAATGGCTGGATAAAAAGGCCTTTGATATTATAATGATGCTTCGACGACTGTCCACTATGCTCTTGCGTATGTTGTCAACAATGTATTCTCCTGCAAGCCAGTCACGATCGTGTATGCATAGAGAATATCCAGTCTCATGCAGGTGGCCTTTATCCAAATTGGGCAGGAGGTGCTCCTCCAACCAAGGCAGATCTTTATGATGGTATGCCACAAATGCATCATATTTGTACTGCGTCTCATCATGAACTTCTCTGAAGCGTTCAAATCCAGCTTTAGCAAGGTACAGTATATACTTGATGTGCCAGAAATAGTTCATTATCAAACATAAGATAGTTATAAGAAGAAAACTCCCCAGGGCACTGGCAATTGCTTTCAGAATCTCAAACCAATCATCTTCACAGTCTGACAGTTTCAAGGTCAACTTTCTGAATTTCTGTTTATCAGGTGGAAGACACAATAGGCCCTTTTGGGGAATAAACATTTTCTGACTTCTGATCGTTTGTACTATCCATATAACCTCGCAAGTACATAATAGTGGATTACCAGCTAGATCCAGTTTCCGCAAGTAAGGTAGGTTGACAAATGAGATCCAACTTACAATATTAATCCTGTTCCTCTTGATGGACAAAGTCTCCAAGTTCCTATTGTTTTGAAAGGCTGTAGGTTCTATAAAGGAGATGTAGTTGTTATCGAGATACAGTTGCAAAAGATTTTCCAGAGAATGGAACATGCCGGGAAACATCCTTGGTATCCCACATCTTAATAACCTCAATATTTCCAGATCTTCAGAGCTTCGCCTGAGTTCTTTCATTTTCAGAGAATCATATAATCCAATATTAGTGCCGGATAAGTCCAATATTCTCAACCTAGTCAGATAAAGAAATCTAGCAGGGAAAAGATTTTCCAAAGTCAAATAAGCATTACCGTACAGAAGCAAACCGGATTTTGGAGGTTGGTAAGCTCTGCTTTTTGCAGTCTACATTTTTGCAACATTAGGAATGTTAAGGATGGAATTTCTTGAAACACATATATTTTGACATTTGTTATGTCATTACCTGCAAGATTCAGTTTCTTCAGCTTCTTCATACCTGAGAAAGAGCTTTGATTAACCTTTTTAATGGCTTTCATCAAATTAGGTTGCAGAAGAGGACTGTGCCGCATACCATAAGAATATCCATAGAATTCTCTCAAGTAGTTTTTCTGCAAATCGAGGTTCTGTAAACTCACCAAACCATTGAAAACATCATTTTCAAGATAGCATAACTTGTTGTATGCCAATGTAAGCAGTTTTAAGTAACGAAAAACATGAAAAGTATCTGCAGCAATGCTGTCAATTCCACAGCCGTCTAACCTGAGGGACTCAAGAACGTTTGGTTGGTAATCTGTGAAAGTAGAATTTCGAAGCGTTTTCAGTTTGTTTGAATAAAGAAGCAACACCTTCAAAGGAGACTTGGCAAGGCTGGAAGACAGGGTAATCAATTGAGGTTCTCGCAACAGGTTTTTACTCATGTCCAAAGATAACACCTTGGAATATTTTCTTAAGGTCTCAGCACAAATCTCACGAATGCCGTTTGAACTCAAATTAACGGACTCCAGAGTCTGCTTTGAGGTAGATGACCTGATCCATTGGCTAGCTCCTTTAAATGAAATAAAGGATATATCCAAAATGCGCAAATTTGCAAGATTGGCAAAAGCTCCGTTTGCAATTTCATTGATTGTGTTTTTCGATAAAGAAATATTTTTTGTTTCAAAACCGACAAAAGTGTTGTTTTCTAAAGTTTTAATGCCGCATCTGCGTATATCTATTGAATGAACTTTTCGCAGGGGCGACAACACATCTTTGATAGATCCATTAAGGTGATTATAACAGAAAATTTATCATGTCGAGGTTATTCAACTTTTCCATACAAGCAAGACTGTCTTTGTTGATCGTCAAAGAGTTGTTTTTCAGAATGATCCATCGGATACTTCGCTGAGTGCAAGAGTCTTGGCAACTTCCACCATAGTAAGGCCACACATAATCGATCTTTAGCTTCTCGGATCCTCTCAAGGCACTTTTTCTAGGGTCGGTCGGTAAGACAAAAAAAAAAGGTAAAAATAAGAAATTTACGTATTATATCAAAAAAAATAATTTTTTTTTCGTCGGCAGAAAATATATTGTGTCGGCAGGTCCGCGAAGCTAAGAATCAATTATGTGTGGCCTAAGCTCATTCTTGCACAAGTTTATTCCTTGCAATGACACAATAGGGGAAAGCACAGAAGGTTGCAGTATCTTCAGTTTATTTTTACTGATGTCAAGTACATGTACTTGCAATTGTTTGAAACATTGGAATGCAGTGTCACTTATGGTAGTTATCTTACATTTAAAGAGGCGTAATTCAGTGAGTCTGTCACAGTTGTGGCACACAGGAGGTCCTTGCAACACCCCTAGGTCCGAATTCTCCGCAACGAGAGCAGAGGTGTGTTTTGGAACATTCGGTATTCTTCTCAGGAAATGAGTCTTGTCGTTGCAGTGCACAGATATTGTTGTAAAATTTCCGTTATCGTAATTTCCTTTCTTGCTGTTAAACACACAATCACAGGAGACAGGACAATTCTGAATGTGAATTCCAGTGACAAAATAAATCATGAAGACACTGATCCAGATACAATGGAATGACGGCATCCTCATGTCTGTTGGAGTTCTGACTTCTGCAAAACAGGTCTGCACATCACAATCAATCATACACACACTGAAGTTCACAGGTGCATCCTGTTAGGGTAATGCACAAATAAAAGCCAGAGGAGGAAGCAGAGGGGGATCACTGCTGGCCTATCTACAATGACAAACTTCAACTCTAGACCTTCAAGACAGTGGACGTTCTGTTTAATATACTTATATATAATTCTCATTTATTTACATTTTTATACAGCAACTTTTCTATGACCATACACTGGTTCTTGTGACAGAGTCTCTCATGCCATAGTAATGGCAAAAAGTCCTTTTCAATAGACGAAATAGCAGTACACAAGACTATTTGGATATTCTAAATAGCACTACGCTATACTATTCGGATATCTGGAAAAGGGTAAGAAACATCCAGTCACAACACTGTGACATCATCAGTTGAGCTGCTATCTGTGCTCTGATTGGCTGAGGCGACTGTTGAGTATTGATCATCAGAGTGAAGTTCAGCTTTGTTTTTAGTTACAACATGGGGTATAAATAAAACCAAACGGTTGTATGGTGGTATTTTGAGATGTACTCCCATTCGTGAAGATATCCTGAGTACATCTCAAAATACCAACATACCCCTTTGATCTTATTATAATACTCAGTTAGGCCTCATGACAGGATACACCCCCCACCCTATGGGGTAACTGGGGGAATTGGGGGGAAAGGAGGAGGTTATGCGGGGAAAGTGGGGGCAAGTGGGGTGCAAGATGGGGTAAGTTGGTATAACCGGGGGCTAGCGGGAGGCAACTTGGGGAAGTGGGGGGAAAGCGGGGGCTAGATGGGGGAAGTGGGGGTAAGCGGGGGGAAGCAGAGTGTTAGCGGGGGCAAGTGGGGGATAAGTGGGGCAAGTGGGGGGCAAGCGGGGGTTTGTGGGGGGAAGAGGGGGGAAGCAGGGGCAAAGTGGGGGTAAAATTAGGGGTAGCCGATATTACGGGAATAACAAAAGGGAGCGGGGGGTGTAGTCTGTCATGAGGCCTTCAGTTGAAGAAACATTGGACATTAGCCGCAGGCTATTAAAAGACCGAGTAGCAATTATAACAATGGTAACAAGAAAAGTACCCTTAAAAAAGGGTACTGTATCGATCTTATCATGAACCTGAGGGTATGTGGAATGCAATAAAAGGTTTTAATGTCTTAAAGTAGGCATTTCTATGAAATAAATACCCTTAGAAAAACTCCAAATCCCTCCCCTTGTTTCATGAAAATATTACATAGCCAAGGATGTGTAAAAAAAAAATAAAATAAATTCTGTTATGTAAAACTACCTGTTTGGATATTAGTTTGTATATTGCTACATGCATAGTGTACATGACTACATGTTTTACAGTACTAATAGTGTGTGATGTCAGACCTGAAAAATACGCCCCCCCCCCTCACAAAAAAAATCATGAATCTGCCACTGGTTTGCTGTGTTCACTGGAACTTTGCATCATTGCAGCATAATGCGCCGAAGAGGTTTTTGCGAAGTTAATATTGCAAATAGAGCAAAATGATTAAGTGAATTGAATTCGGAGGAATTTAATTGATATATGCAGGTTTTTAAATTTTGAAAATCGGATGTTTATTAAGGTTTTTAGGCCAAGTTTTGCAATAAAAATGATGTACACAATCTTTGGTGACGTTATACGCGCAAAACATTTCGCCAAAGAAATCCCTTATCTTGTGGAATCGATGAACTGTTAAGAATACCTGTATATATTTTTTTTATAGGTTAAGACATCGATACAAAAATATAACAATTAAAATGGTTAAAAATTGGATTAATTACAAAGTAGAGACTAGATTCAATTACAAGGCAGAGGCTGCCGAAAAGTCATGAAATCGACTGCATAAGGGAGTCCGAAATTGAGATAAAATCATGTAAATATAAAAATCTGTGTAAATATCAAAGGCTATGAGCAGAAGCTGCAACTGCAGGTAGGGCCGGAGCACGTCTTGATCAATTTATGAAAGAGCTTCAGATCTGTCTCACTTCTTAGATTTTCTGGCAATGCGTTCCATAGGCCTATCCTTCGGCCGGTATGATACATAGTATCCAACTATTTATTCTATTTTGGACAAACGGACTGTAGCTACTTTTATGAGGCAGTTATAAGTTTAAATATTAGCAGACGACCAATGACAGTTATTTGTCTCATTTATGCCACATGTGACGCCATCTATACCTGTACCTCTACACAGGCTGTAATAAAGTCACCACCTTTTATCCTTTATAAGCAATACATGAAAATTGTTCATGCTATGTAGGGGATACATACCAGATACACAACTTCAAATCATTACCTTGATTAATCTTTTGGGGTGCTCTGGATGATAGAATCAAAGCATGTAAATTTCCTTGTGTACAGCTAAACAATAAAGTTGAACTCAGCACCAATAGCGCCTGTCAAAGACAAGAATCACTGTACAGTGTACATCTATACTGATAGTATGCCAGAGAAGTGCGAAAACGCTCAAAGTAATAATGCAGCAGCATGTCAGTGTGAAATTGAAAATACAGTTTTTACTGGTTTAGTGTTTTATCTGATGTTGATCTCAAGGCTAGTGAACTAGTAGAGCGTATAGTCACTATTGTGGACATTGACTTTTCCAGGTATGCGAAGGATGACAAATGATCGACTATTTGTACATGTAATTGCCCAGCTGCCATGACAGCTCTGGATTTCAGTCACCATCTCACTACAACCGGTTTATACAAACTAATTAGGTGACTGTAGCACTATATGATAGCAACACAGGATTAGATTCCAACCACTTCCTTCAATAACAGGAAGAGAAAAAGTTGACGGACACAGTACAGATTATAAATATTGAGGCTGGTTGTGTCAGCATTATGTTCAGGAATATTGTTATATGCACATCATCAACCAGGCCTGCAATTTATTGTTCTTAACTAGTTATATGTGGACCATTTTCTCACCTTTGGATTTTTTGCCTTGCTTTTAAAAGATGAGATATTATCATCAAGATATGATTAATTTAATTTATTTTACAATATGCTTCATACTGACATGGAGCAATGCTACAATTGAAGTTTCATCAAGACATGACAATACAACACTTTCCGATGGCGGTGAGTTCAAAAGTAAAAACTGCTTACCAGCAGACAGTAACAATAGCTTCACATTCTGTCCTAATAGTACAAGCGAATTGAGCAACAACATCATGGGTAGTGCTAATGACACAGATTTTGCTACATTGATAGAAAATGTTAAGGAAGAAGTTGAATTGTGCAAAGATCAAGAAAATGAAGATCAAATAACACAAGATCAAATGAAAGACAATCAAGTGAAAGAAAATCAAGCTGTTTCAAGACGTTGCCGTGACAGTAATGACACTGATATGGTCCAATGTTTTGATGACCTCTATTTCTCGTTATATACATGTTCGATTACTGGTAACATCCATATACTGCCTTGCATCACTAACCAAACTACAGCCTCAACTGCACTTGTACGTGGGAACTATATTGTTGATCATCTGGCATCTGGTACTTTTTTAAATCATAATCTTCATAAGGTGACTCTGATGTTTCCCATTTTATCAATTGAAAAAGGGGTTTTCCATGAAAATTTAATGCATCTATCTATTGACAATCTTCAATCAAGTGACTTTCAGCCATTTTACTTTGGTGCGTCTCCTTCTCTTGAATCCCTGATTCTTCGTTTAACTGTCATGACTTCCTTATCAAATGACGGATTTTCAACCTTGAACAACCTTGAGCGGCTTACCATTAATGCACCAAAACTCAGGTACATACCAAGGTACTCATTCTATGGACTGACATCTCTACAATATTTGGTGGTTGTCACAGAACATTTTGTCGAAATAGCTGGGATAAGAGAATTGCCAGTATTGAGAACTTTATACTTGTACTCGAACTTTTCTTTCGACACTAATCAAGAAAAAACGATTTTTGGAAATTTCTTGGTAAAGTGCAACCTCTTGGATAAAATGGTGACAAACTTTTTGGAAATACCAGCACAGGTCGTAGCAATAGCCATGACTGACAAACCTTATCTCACACAGATTACAATGACTGGAGCAAACTTGAAAGAAATACCAGAAGCCATTGGAGATATGGTGAAATTACTGAGTCTACAGAATAACTCAATTAATGCAATTCACTCTAATAGTTTTCTGACTTATTGCAACATTGTTGAAATCGATATGAGACTGAATTCTATTTCACATGTTGCAAAAACTGCTTTTGAGATGTTATTCTCACTGAAGTATATTGATATGAGTGACAACCCCTTGAAACAATTCGAAATAATAATACCTAATCCGCAGAGGTGGTCAACTGCATCGGGTCTGTCTTTTTGGGTGACAGCAGATGAACGAATCCAAGCATGCGCTTGTTTACTGCCCAACGATAAGGTTGAACTCAGTACCAAGAACACCTGTCATAGACAAGACCCATTGTACATCATTATTGATAAGATGCCTGAAAACTGTACAATGTCTCGAAGCGTTGGTATAAATTCTCAGTACGAATATAGAGCTACAATTATTGCTTTTTGGGTCTTACACCTGATGTTGAAATAGTTGTTCAAATATGGGTTTAACTGGTACGTTATTTTGCCGACAAACTAAGTTTCTCATACGGGAACTTGGAACATTGTTCGTTTGTCTGATTGAAAAGAGTCTTGTTTGAATTATAAATATACCAAGAGACACTTAGTGTCTTGTTTGAATTATAAATATACCAAGAGACACTTAGTGTCTTCTTTGAATTATAAATATGCCAAGAGACACTTAGTGTCTTGTTTGAAATTACAAATATACCAAGAGACACTTTGTGTTTGGTTTGAATTACAAATATACCAAGAGACACTTAGTGTCTTGTTTGAATTATAAATATACCAAGAGACACTTAGTGTCTTGTTTGAATTATAAATATACCAAGAGACACTTAGTGTCTTGTTTGAATTATAAATATGCCAAGAGACACTTAGTGTCTTTGGATATTTTTTCAACTGTGTATCTTCAAAAAGAATATATGACCAGATAATTCTAAGAGATGTTTTAAGGAGGCATCAAATACAAAATGAAATTGGGGAAGCAATTAATATTAGTTTTTTATTGCAATAAATTTCAGTAAAACAATTTTGTTTGTTTGTAAATATGTCTGCTAAAAAGCCTTTTTCTGAACATAGGGGTCAAATTCTTATTTCCGCAGATTATTAGATATATTATATAAATATGTAATGCTTCTTTCATTTAATTTTTGTGTATCCCCGGTCTTCTAAGGTTGTACTCCAAAAAGACAATGTTGCAGGAGGACAAATACCGTAATATGGGGTGAATTGGGACAGAATTGAGGGTTTTTCTGTCATAGCATGGTCGCAAATCATCTTATAGATCAAAATATGGTGCCTAATTATGTCCCAACTTAAGGTTCAACTATGTCTTGGAGCATTAAAAGATATCTTTAATTTCCAATGACTTATTCATGAAAAACCACTGTGCCAATTCACCCCTTATTTTGGGGTGAATCGGGACAGTCTCCATTTTCTCTAAAATAATGCTTCCTGTCATGTTTAGGTGATTGGTATTTGTGAATGAACGTTAAAAAATATATTTGACATGGAAAAAAAAATTTTGAGAAAATTCTGAACTCAATTACATGTAAAATTTTTAGATTTTTAAAAAATATGATAATTGACACAAAAGTATTAAAAAATGTTTTATTCTGTTAATTTTGCTATACATTATTAATTCTAAACTAAATGCAATGTAAGTGGTGACCAGTTAAATAGCATTCTTTAAAAAGTCATGCTAGTACATTAAAATGAAAATTAGTAGGGTTATTTTTGTTGATTCCGAAAATTTGTCATTGCCCTGGATCTGAACCTATGACCAAACATACAGAATCCCACATCTAGTCAACTTTTATGGTCCCTTAATTTGCCAAAACTAGGTTAATAAAAGTTTCCTGCAAGATTGGTGCCTCTAATATTTATGCTTTTTGTGTTATAAGGAAAGTTTTGACCAGCTGCACAGAATTCGCTTTCTGTAGGGCCAAGTTTAAAGTGCCCCAGCTCCTCACTGGCTGCAGTTAGAATTGTGAAACCCGGCCACAATATGCGTTACTATGTATGCCAGAAGTGAGCAAAAAATTACGGACCTGGCTTAAACAGAAGTAACTGTAGTTTAAGAAATATAACACATTCCTATTCTGTCCCGATTCACCCCAGTGTCCCGATTCACCCCATATTACGGTACTTATTCCCCCTCTGTATATAGGATTACAATTGTTCACCCCATCATTTTTATTGCCTGTACTTTTGCTGTGAAACATTAAGGCATTGCACTTTGAAAAAAAATCATTAGTCATTATGAATCTTATTTTTTCTTTGTGCATTTAATGTCAGTCCACTATTTCTCCAGGAATTTTGAACTTCCGTATTTCCTAATGTTCATGTAGTTGCTCTGTCTGGGGGCTGATGTCACCAGTGATATACTCATCAAATGGTAGTACCTGTTAGCAGTTACAATCTTGTAAAATTATCCCGCCTGTGCTCGGAATTTGTTGATATTGTTATTTTCTTCTGAGATGGCAGAGATATTGAGTATTTATTTGTATGAAATTCCATTCAGCATGTAAAATTAATGATCACTGATTATTAGAGATGAGACATCAAATACAGACACAGCAGTAAACTGAAACCGCTTTTAATTAGAAAATTTAGTCCTAATTAAAATCGTTTTGTTCTTTGTTTATACAAATTTTAATTTTTCCATCATTAGGGCCTACAAAATCAATGGTTTCGTAAGGCTATGCCGATCCCTAGCAACACAGTGGTTTGTAATATGAAATCAAGTCCAAATTAAGAGGAAGATAAATGCTGCCAACTGAATAACAGATTAATTATCACAGAAACTCGGCCCCATATATAGTCTGTTTGTTTATTAGATCTTGTATTGAGTAAAAGTAAAGCTTGTCTCAGTAGCCTTACCAACACAAGATGTCTATGACATATATTTACATTTATATCCTGCTGTGGAATAGTTTTTTGTACAGTTTTATCAAAATATACATCAAAAGAACTCAAACTGGAATCTAACAACACAGCTTCTGAAACAGCAGCATTATCTAATAATACAGCTTCTGATTCAGATATGAGTGTTTCTACAAAGAGTAAAACATCGGCATTATCTAATAATACAGCTTCTGATTCAGATATGAGTGTTACTACTAAGAGAAAAACAGCAGCATTATATAATACTAGAAAAGCCCATTGAGGCACATGCACTATTATATAGGCCAATGTATATCTTACTACAAAGGATTAGTACTGCGTAGCTCGAGATCTTACCAAGGTTGTGCAAAAATATCAAGGTTAATTGTGTTGAAACTTATAAGTAGTTACGGAAAAGGGCCCAGCATGGCTTCGAAATAGTGTTGAGTACCGTGAGCTGAATATCGATAGTATCATGGTAAGTCCCTAACGATACACGGGAAAAAATTCACTATAGCGGGACGTGAAAATGACCATATTTGGCAAGTGAAACGATCGTTTTTTCAGTGGTTAACACCCCCGCCGATTGGTTTCCATGGCATTATTTCAACAAAATGTAACAAAAAACTTACCAAAACTTGCTGTTTTTGATAGATTTGCGACTTTTTGCGTCACCAAAATAAGATCGTCGTCATGTGTTAATGGCGTCATGTAAACATTTCTTGCCTAGCAACAATCAGGTGACATCACGAATGCATTGTTTTCCAAATATGGTCATTTTCATGGCCCGCTAAAGTGAAGCATACCCGATACACGATATTATCGTTGTGTAGATTTAGGCCTACCGGCATTTATTGGGAATTAAACATTTTTTCACAACTTTTTTTCAAAGTTTTGGCTGATTCCATGGGGATTTTAAGTGATTTTCTGCAATAAATATAGATTTTTAGGCTTGAAAAATAACAGGTGTATACACAATATACCGGTGCACATATCGACGTAAAAAACCGGTTTATTTCGATACGGTGTATCAAGGTACTCAGCACTACTTCGAAATGTTTCATAATTCTAAATGCGGTAGTTCCTGCAATATAGACGATATATTTTTGACAATATAGAAAATGAATTTCTGTAATTCTTGCTCAGTCGTAATAACAACCCAATAGTAGCCTAACATTTTTTTTCAAACACATCTCTCACTAACAGCCGACCTAAACTAATAGACTGTGTCACTAACAGGATATTAAATGATCCATTACAGCATTTATATATATTTCTGCAGCTCAGAAAATTAAGAGTGATCTACAGTGATTAATTCCCATTTAATTACACGTCTTTCGTGCAGTGAAATAAACTCTTCCCATTACAGAAGACATTATTAAAAACAGTTTAACATTAAAAATTACTTCAGACCAAGAACTTTAATTGCACTTTGAATGTGTCAGCTGCAGCATGCACCAGCAGTGTAACACCAGATCACTGTCTTTATATTTGTACAGCACAGAATGTATATGAAACAAATTTCATGATATTGATTTCATGATACACTAAAGTATTGTCCCATCTCCTATCCTATCCTATTCTAGGGGCACTGAAGTGCTCACCAATTTTGGTGGCGCCATCTCTCGGCCATATGTGCATGACGTCATGACTGTTAAGGTTGCTATGCAACGTATGACGTCACTCATAACAGAGCCTCAACATGACAGTGTCAACATGACGGAGATGGATCGAGCAGTTGAAAGGGGAGAAAGTTGCAGTGGATTTGGCAGGTAGGCCTATTCAGGCAGTGTTGAACTGCCAAAAGTAGCCCACTTTGGGCGGAACGATTATTTAGGTGCACTGTGGGAATTTTACAGTCCTGGGACACCCACGTGTCTCAGAAAAGGGATTATTGTCGTTGACCCAGGTACACTCTCTCTTTGTGTAGATAGATTGCAGCTTCTGATTCAGATACGAGTGCTACTACTAAGAGTAAAACAGCAGCATCATCTTATAATGCAGCTCTGATTCAGACATGAGTGTTACTACCAAGAGTAAAACAGCAGCATCATCTAATAATGCAGCTTCTGATTCAGACACGAGTGTTACTACTAAGAGTAAAACAGCAGCACCATCTAATAATGCAGCTTCTGATTCAGACATGAGTGTTACTGCTAAGAGTAAAACAGCAGCATCATCTAATAATGCAGCTTCTGATTCAGACATGAGTGTTATTACTAAGAGTAAAACAGCAGCATTTTCTGTTGTTACCAGACATACTCTATATGCGGCCAATCACAAAAATGAGACTACTGCTTTTTCAAAAAAACAAATCCAGCTCCTCAAAGGAGAGAGCTCCTGTAATTTTGGTAACTACTGATCAAATTGCAAGAGATACGCACAATTATAATACTGAAGTCTTAATCTCTAAAACAAACAGTGTTGCTCAGAGTAGAAACACGTACACAATTTCAAGTTACGAGCCAGTGATTACAGAATATGTTACAAAGGATAATTTACAAGCAGTTGAAACAAACACTTTTCATGTTGATAGCACCTCAAATACACCTAAAATTACTCTGGATTATGCTTCCAAAATAAAAGATTATTTTGACACAAATGTATCTCAGGATATATTCAACACAGGCCCTTATACAGAAAATGATAGCACAGAATATTCTACTCTAAGATCTTATCTATCCAATGTTATTACACCAAAAGGTGCAACTGTTAAGAATGACCCAGATTCAACAAAGCAAACAACTGAGAATAGGTTATTATTTAATTTCAACGATGCCTCTTCAAAGGGTTTAATTGACGAAGTCTTCATTTCAACAGAAGGTACAAAACATCATACTTCCAGTGATTCTAGCCAATCTATCAACATGGACTCCAAAACACCAACACAACTAATAGAGAATGAAACCACACTTTTCGATAATTTAGTTTTTCCTGAACACAAAATTGATGATGACTTTATTTCCACTGAGCTTACAACAGATTATGTTGCAAATAATGCCAATACTTGGAAGGAAACCACACCCGAGAGCACGACATTTGACATTTATTCAACAGTTGCAGATAATTCCACAGAACCATCACATTTATCACTGTGGGATATTGACGAGAATACCAAGGAAGAGGGCTATTGTCTTAAATCCAGAATACAGGGTGGCACAGTCCATGGTAATGATCTTCTTAAAAATATCGAGACTTTCAAGGTGGTCAGAAAATGTATGGAAAAGAATAACAGCATCAAACAGTTTGCCCAAAAATGGATTTATGTTATTCTAGTAAACTCCGGACTTTGTGAAATAGCAGATAAAGACAATCATATCATGCTCAATGTCTGCATTGTTTGGAGAGACAAGAAAAGAGACTCGCATCTTGGATTTCAATTATGCTCTGCATTAACCACGAAAGACAGCCAATTCCCTGAATCAACATCAGCAACAAAACTATTGGTGTTTGCAAGGAAACCCTGCAGTGACTCGTTCAAGAATGAACATTTGTACACATTCGATGCTTATATTGGAGATTCTTGTCATTTAAAATTGTTGCAAGGGGTTGAGAATATGAATGTGGCCATAAGCAGCCTTGTCTGGGTGTATCTTTGTGAGTAATTTATAGCAGAAGTAGAAGGCTAGTATTCTGAAGTGGTTAAAAATGTTAATGAGGCCATGAGCAGCCTAGTCTGGGTTTATCTTGGTGAATAATTTTTGGCAGAAGTAAGAGGCGGGAATTCAGAAGTGGTTGAGCATGTCAATTCTGGCTTCTTGAATATCATGCTGTGTGATACAGGTAAGCATGAGGTGCTCATTCATTTTAGAATCCATGCTTATTATATGACTTCTGCTGTAATATTCCATGTTGGTATATACCCTCGGCATGAAAATAATTCTGGAATTTTACACTTTGTCAATTGTCTCTAAAATGCTAACTGAACCCAATCAATTTCTTTATCACTCTCTCTGAATGAAATTGTAATGCTTCTTTTGCTTTAAATGTAGCAACTGGGGACACTGTAGCTTACATATCTTTGCTGATGTTGGCTTGTGATGTCAGAAAGGGAGACAATTCAATGGTGGTCTACATCTTTTCTTCTGCGATTGGAAATGTGGTGTCAGTCAGTGTCAATCTGATCACAATTCTTTTACCAAAGGATTAATATGTAAGCTACATTTAATTCTTCAGATTTTGATAAGAGTCAATTACAGAATTTCATAATATTAAGCGACAAGACCAGGACACAATATCAGAATTTTTTGAAGTTCATTAAAGCCTGAATGACTCTCACACCATTAGCAAAATCCACACTCCATAAGTGAAATCCTATGTCAGATCAACAGGTTACTGAAACCAACCTAAACCCCGAGCTCCAGTGACGCCACAGGCAATATGTCTGAAAGTACAATCTTCCTGAATATTTCAGCTGATTTGGTTGAGTTCCTTGATATCAATGTGTTACAGCAGGGTTGGTTAATACAGGAACTTGTAATCCTTGGGTTGTGTATATCAGGCCTCATGGCAGGATACACCCTGATGGTATACAGTTGAAGGATGCTGAGTTCAGTTCAGGAAATCCTAGTTTAGTTGAGGGAATCTGAGTTTAGTTGAGGGGAGTTTAGCTCAGTTGAGAGAAGTCGTGTTTGATCTTCCTCACTTCTCTGGATAGTCTGCTGAAAGCCTACCCTGATCTCATCCACTGTGTTTTCATGACGCCATAACAGAAATATTACCTCCCGTCTGGTGTGACAAATATACTTCACAATTCGAGAGCATTCAAAACAATTGAATGAGTGTTTGAATGTTTAATTGTTTGTTGCTTGAAACTTGTTTCAATATCTTCTCCGCAGAAAGCAACAAACAATAATAATAATTATTCAAATTACGCCGAAAAAAAACTGTTAAAAAATTAGAATACTTCAGCATTTTTTGTGCTTGTAAGCAGGGTGAGTGCAAACAAACTCTGCATTGGGAGGATAAGTTTGGTCGAGGGAGGGCAAGTTTGGATCAGGGAATCCGAGTCATTGGGCCTGGTAGCAACCACAAACACTAGGTGTAATTGAATTAAATCCAGTTGAATTGACCATCATTGCTGGTTCAATTCAATTGAATTCGCTTGTTTTTTGGAATGAGGATAATTTTATTAATTCAATTGAATGAGGTTGTCAATACATTTCATTTCAATTATTTCGTCATGTTTTTTCTTATATTTTGAATTAATTCTGATCAATACAATTAAAGAATTAAACTTAGCCCACCACTGCAAATCTGAATTTATACTGTGACTGACTTTATTTTAAGTCGAATGGTTAATGGCGACATTTTCATATAAAAATCAATGTCTTTTTTCCCGCTAACTGCAATTTCTTTATCTTTTGCAGCTTGCCAGTTGCACAGAATTTTGGATCTCTACTCTTATCACTGAGTATTTCAATGTCTTCATGATCTCATTACTGAACATCGAAAGATTCTTTGCAGTGGCTTACCCGTTCATTTGCTTAAAATTTCCTGTGTCTGTTTTTAACAGTTACACATACAGAATTAGGGTGAGCATGTAGTTTCAATCCATCATGACATAATAATGTCTAAATTAATATCTCAACAGTCAAAGGCATAGATTTAGTTATGTGCCACCAAGAAATTTGCCAAATTCGTTGAGAACGTTAATGTAAAATGAGTTTAAAAACAGCATGCCTGCATGATAATTTCATGCAAGGAAATAAAAAAAGTAATTCTCGATATTTTATGAAATTCAGAGTAGGGGAGAGTGCCCTAAAAGGCACCGCTTCCTAAGAGGTGCACCCCTGTGTTTTGCAGCTAATCATATATTTGGGGAGTTCCTAACCATATGATAAGTCAAATACTTTGATTATATAATTATTTCATCAAATTTTGTAATACTGCCAAGCATAGGTGCCAAAAAACAAGGACCGGGTGAAAATAGCTCCATTTCTTATAACATTTCCATGATTTTGAGCCACTCTACCGGCAATAATGGTGTTGGTGCGGAGACTAAAACATTTCTTTTTTCTTCTTTTTTTTAATCAAATTTTAGAGAAAAAATTCCAAAAAGCCCCATGGTTTTGGAAAAAACGACAAAAATCAAGAAACATACACTGTAACCTAAGAGGCACACCCCAGTCTAAATCCTGCATTATAACCCTCAGAATAAAAAATAGGCTATCTTTTCCAAAAACTTATAAAAAAAAAATTCTTTGTGTAAAAAAATAATTCTTAATCAATAATAAACTGTAATTCATGTTAAATGTGAGGTGTGAAGGGGTGTGCTTTTTGAGAACAAAGCAACTTATATTAAAATATGGGGTGCCTTTTAGGCAACATAGGGGGTGTGCTTTTTAAGATAGGGGTGCGGTGCCTAAAAAGCTCCTTTTTATCCCAAAACTATTTCATCCTGTAAAAAGATAAATAATGTGTAATAGTTCGTGTCCTAGGCATACTTTGATAGAAAATGTCTTAATGCACAACTAGTAGCTACCCTGTCAGCGTGCCTCGGCGGTCCGGCGTCGGTCGGATGCCAGCAGCATCGGACCGGCTTTGGGCCGACGTTGGGCCGCTGAGGCACGCTGATAGGGTAACTGATGCATTTATCAGTGAACATCATCCGGATATTCAAGATCTCCCATAGGGGGTGCGTTTTGGGGCACTCTCCCCTACATGGGTTTCTGCCTAAGTCTCTCCAAATGTACTACAGGGTTGTCAGTTTCATTTTTAAGTGGTAGGACAAATTAGGCTGAAGCCTTCACGTAATTGTGTCCCAGGGAATCCTCGAAATTTATTATATTATCCTATCCTTACACCGAGTGGCAAGTTGTTAGGCAGCAATGATTTTTTGCCATATCTCCGAAAGTAAATATATATATATAGACTTTTATTGACAACTAAATATATTTGGAATATTTTTATTACCTTCACCCACAAGAGTGGGTTAGGGCAGAAGATTATTCTGAGCAAATTTTGTCCAATTTCGTTCATTCAGTCAGAAGTTATGGCATATATTAAAGGTTTCAGGTGTGCCAAGTTATCAGGTACATTTGCATGTTGCACTAAAACATTCACAAAAACTTTGAAATCTCAATTGAAAAAGACCAGGATATATTCCAAATATTGATTTCCATAAAGTCATGCCATATTCGGAAGATTGCATGCCTTCAGTTGGAAGCGATGCATTTTATTCTGTGTCATTGGAATACCGTTGAATTTACGTGAATTTTAAAAAACAGAGCCTCTCTTGGACAAATTATAAGTCATATCACCAAATAAATTGTTTGGTAGGTTACTTTAGGCTATTAGCTTCTTGCTGTGCACAGGAGTTTCAGCCAGATTGTAGCTCTTCACCCAAGTCAACAGCAAATCAAAAACATTATGATTTATCACATCCTATTTGCAATGTTATTCCAATGGTAGTTCAGAATGAGACATTTGACAAGTTTTTGAGTTGCTTTGTATTCAAGTGCAAAGGCCAGAATTGGCTGAAATCGGCACAGGACAAAGTCAATGGCATCAGATAAGATTCAGAGGGGTGTTTTTACGATAATGATTTATTTCTAATTCAGGAGATGCTTTGTTTGTGGAATTTTAGCTAAACCCAAAGGTATTCCAATGGCACAGAATAAAGTGGATTGCTTGAAACTGAAGCCATGAAAGCTTCTGAATATAGAATAACTTTATGAAAATTAATATTAGGAATATGTCCAGACCATTATAATCCTTGATTTCAAATTGTTTGTCTATATTTGTATACAACATGCCACTATACCTAATAACCTCTAGTAAATGCGATAACTGCTGACTGCGTGAATGGAATGGGACAAAATTCTCACAGAATAATAATCCACCCTAACCCACTCTTGTGGGTGACGGAGAATAAAAAAATCAAAATACTTTTGGAGATAGGGCAAAAGACCATTGCTGCCTAATAACTTGGCACTCGGTTTATATGTCCCCATATTGCAGAATTCTATATTTGCCCTGGTTTTGGCTATTGGGATTGCTTCAGTTCAAGCATACCTTGTTCACCACAACCAATGGCAATGCATGGATATTCGCACCTCAACTCTATTTCGAGTGTTTCGACTTATATTGGTGTTTGGCATCATTGTTACATCTTTCTCCTCCATTGGAACGTTAGTGGCAATAACAAAAGCGAGGTACATGGTCATTTAATTTTGTTATTTGAAATTAAAATTCAGCAACATAATATGAAAAGGTAATAATAGGAGTCAAAATTAAACATGCATTGAAGGATGACTTTTTCAAAGATATGTTGCACTGCAAAATCTGTAAGGATGCATATTAAAGCATTCCAGTTTATTTGCTGTGATTGTATTTCAGCTAAATACATTGTCAAAACTGGGATCAAAAATGATGTGGGGTTCATATGAGTCTCTTCGTTCAAAATCCCCAAATTTTAAGAGTCAAAAGAAAGCAGACTTGAATTATTCTCCAACATTATAGCAAGATAAGCATATGTCAATGGGCTAACTAAGCAATGACATAGAAGGGAAAGCAAAAGGAATTGACAAAATTACATTGCAAAATGCTGTTTCTGCGACATCAACTCTCTGCCATAGTACATTTGGTATTCTTAATTGTATCATTTTAGCAATCAGAACTTCTACATCATCAAAACTGTGGAAGTTCTGCAAGAAGAAATGCTCGAAAGGACCCTCACGGGAAACCAGCACATCATCTGCTCACTCAGTGATAAAGCGAAATTCTATCAGAAATAAAAGACTGTCAATCAGGACATTCAGTAGTCCAAATACAATTCCAATTTATAAAGATTGAAAGTGTGAAAGCATTCTTTTCATTAAAAAGCACATTGAAAAAAATCTTTGACGACTCAGTTTCCTTGTAGAGCCCCTCATCTTGGTACTCAAATGAAAGGTCTTTTTGTAATCCTTTTCTTCCTGAGCATCCACTTCTATTCAACTCAGAAGGCTAAAATTTTGCATCCATGGGTGTGTCAATCTGGCATTATGTTTTGTATAACCCCACTTGCCAAGCTATCAGAAGCTGTCAAATTTGTGGAAAATCTGTGTTAAAGGACAGACCTTTAGGAAATTCAACACTTCCTAGTTCATTAGAAAAGTCTGCTGTATACCATGGCTGATACCAGATTTGAATTGCCCTCCCAAAACTTACTCAGAAACTAAGGACTGAGAAAAAAATATTGATTGATTTTTGGAATATCTTGGGGATTTTTAAGTTCGCCAATGGGGAATTACATCATAAACCTCAAGTAAATTCTGGGAAAGGAAAATATTTATAGAATGGGCCAAAATTTTGCAGGTGACTTCTACTATGTGAACTGCAATACCGGACCAAGGTCGTCAAGCTGCTTCGGAAAAAATTAGGGGCTCCTGAAACACCATGATAGGGGAGGGGACCGATGGGTAGGGTGTGGCTGGTGCCCCTCAAAAATGAAAAATTTGGAGGAGACCCCTGTACCTCTTTCTGGTATTGTGGTTTGACCCAAGGGACATGCCTGAGAAATTTCATGAGAATTGATTAACGTTTACCTTGAGCACAATCCAGTAGAAGTTTCTTGGCGGTTTGCTAAGAACGGAAGTCGCGGTATTGTATAACTTTGTCAATATACATGTTACAACAATTAAACTAGTATGACTGGACAGGTCTCACTTAGAGCTTCATTTTGAATACCAACATCAATGGTATTGGATAATTTTGTGCATTGTCAATCTTTTATTTTACTGCTTCTGGTTACTCTTTTCTTCTTGCCTATCAGATATATGCAAACCTTTGTCAATTTTAGGAAATTTTACATGGTAACTTATGTCAGTAAGAACATGATTTTAATTTATTTCAATAACTCTTTTAAGAACCTGGAACTAATTTATAAGACCATGTGGCACTGGACAGCATGAAAGGAAAACATATTGGGTCATAGAGGCCGATATTTGAGGCATGTGGGATAATTGTGGCAGCCAATGGTCTTTGCTGTAGTTGGAGTTAGGTCTTGGTCAAATTCTTTGATAAGTTAGTGTACCACCCTTTCCTATGATGTAACATTAGGCCTGTGTTTCACTTACTTATCAAAGACTTTGACCCATACCTAACTCCTACTATTGCAAAGAACATTGGCTGCCATTGTTACTTTACATGCCTCACATATTGGCCTTCCATCGGAAAAGAATTCATGCTCCTACAAGCAGTTTGGTTGAGGCTGTTTAGCATTGATGCAATGGCACAAAAACATGTGTTTCACTTACTTACAGGTGGCACTGTACAATTATTAAACAAATGTTATTTAAGCTAATAACATAACTAATATCTATTGTGGTTAAATTGTTTGGTCGCATGCACACAAGAGTGTAGACTTCTTAAAACCATATGAAAAACATATGTTGCATGGTATAATTCTGTAAAAATACTATATCCATTGTATCCTAAGATGCATTGTCACTTGTTCTGGTTTTCCACACACCATACTTGTGGAGATAACTTAACAAATCTGAATTTTAAGTTCATAGAGGCATTTTTAAAAAGAAATGTTTTCAGTGGGCCTATAGTCAACCATATTCTACTTGAAATTAGAGGAGACTCCTATTGCAAGTGTCAAAATTTGGATATATCATCACTCAATTTCAATTACAAACCATGGCTAATAGGAAGTGTTGCTGATTCTGTTCACACAGTTAAGGAATCAATATCATGGTGTGTCTGACAGTGCGCCATGTTATCATCAGGGAATATTGATAGATGACTTTGGCTTATAGATACATTGTACAACTTATAATTGGCAGGACTCGAGTAATGAGGGGAAGAATGTTTGAAACTGCTGTCCAACAATTATAAATCCAGTGATCCCATTCCCATTGGAGCTGGAATCAAACCCAGGGCCTAGCAATAGGAGACGCAGAGCACTCACTCCCCTGGAGAATTGTTAGAAACCTTAATGCACGGACTCCGGTCTCATCTTCCTGGTACCAACTCAATGATCTGTTATTTTACAAAGTAATTCATGTTTTAAGCACATATTATAATTATTTGAAAATGTGCCATGGTGTGCAAAAACAGGATATTGAATACACTAAGTCCAAGAAACTCTAAAATGTGTGATGAATCTGATGATGTGAGCGTAATGTTAAAATTCATTATCTAAATAATACAGGCTTTAACACAAAATGCAGATTTTGCACATAAGAAGTCCAAATATCATCAAAATATATTTTATTTATCAAGATATTGTCCCTAGCATTCTGTGGTTAAAAAAATAGATTGATTAGCATCAAAAGTTTTGGTTTTTTAAAATATCCAAGTTATTTCCCGAACAAGCACAGGATTACCAATTTTATGTACTATGTAAAATTGTCCGAGACCATCAAAGTTGGTACTCAAAATGAAGCTCTAATTTAGACAAGTTCAACCATGTAAGTTTTATCATTGTACGACCAATATTGACAAAGTTACACAATACCGCGGTTTACATTTATAAACAAAAACGAAAAAATTATAACTGCATTGTGCTCAAGGTAAGAATATTCCGATTTCTTTTAAACTTTCCGCACATGTTATGATGACCAAAACACAGTACTAAAATAAGGTACAGCTTGATCTGACAACGTTGGGGCACCAGCCACACCCTACCGATGGGCCATGGGGACCGATGGGCCATCCTCTTAACTCCACATCAAAAACGTTTCATAACATCCAATTTGCATTTTTAGTATTGCTTATCACATTTTAACTGTTCTGAAAGCTTTTGGGGACCGATGGGCCACCCAACATGGGGACCGATGGGCCACTATTTCTTGAGATTTTCTATAGGTGGCGTATTGGCATGGGGCTGGATATTAAAGTCTTTTATGGGAAAAAGCACAATAGAACTTCAGTTTGCATCTTTAAATGTTAATGTTGACTTAAATGAATGCCCTCGAATTTACAGTGATAGATTTGCCTTAGTAATGGCTTCAAACACAAAATGGTGGAATTTAAAATATCCATAATCACAAATTTTCAATCTAGGTAGTATTTGGGATATGGGTCAAAATTTGAAAACCTTGAAATTTCAGCTGAAAAAAATTTGAAAATTGTTCGGTCCAGGAATGCCTATTTAAGTTGGCATTGGGTAGGTCAAACAATCAGCTATCACTGCAATTTCATGTCCATGGGTCCCAATGCTCTGCTGATCTGTACTGATATGATAAATACAGCTGTAATGTTTTTTGACTCTCTTAAAAAACACACTTGTAACTAAACAATCCTGACCACTTAGGGCTAAATTATCAATTACCAATAATTAGGAAAGTGGTATGCACGTTTTGGGCCAAGTTTCAGGTCTCTAGCCCAATTATTTTTGAGATACTGCATTTTTGTCAATTAAAATACCAAATATGTGTGTCACTAGCATTACGCCTATAACTTGAAATCTGCAGCACTTAGAGCTGAAGCATGTATTACCAACGTATAGGAAAGTGGCTATTCTGCACCTATTAAACTATATTTCAGGTCTCTATGACCGATAGTTATTGGGATAGAACATTTTCTTGAACCAGAAATTTACGAACAGAAACAAAAATACTATTTTCACCAATAGTTTGGATTCTGAATAACGAAGATGATCTCCACTACTCCCTCAAGTGCCCAATGTCACTGCTGAACCATATTTCAGATGCTAGACAATGATAAAATGTCATTGGCACCCCATATTTGATTAGTAACTTCAGAGGAGCATCAAACTTCATACTAAGCATGTCAGATTCAAAGAAAATGCAGAAATGTTATGTAATATTCTGTTGAAACGTTTATTGATAATACATATTCAACCATTTTCAACTGCAGTGACCTTCAACAAAATTTTAGTGAGTTAATGGCAATAAGTCATTTTTGACATGATGCTAATGACAGCGTGATGCTAATGATAATTAAGGCAAAAATATTTGCTGGGGCCAGTGCAAAACTGGCAGTCTGAGAAAATGTGCATGCAATGTGTTTATGAACAACAGAAACATGTTCACAGTGATTCTGGCTCAGAAAAATGCAGTCAAAGTAGAGCAGAAAGGCGTTTGCTAATGACAAATTAAGATAGGACAACTGACATGCCAACAGCAATACTCAAATATTGTGGTTTACATAAAATATGCAGAGCTACAGATAGTGCAGTCATTTTCTAGGGTTCTCATACAACATCAGACGCAAGGTTTTCTCAACGAATGTGCGTCCCTTTCTTTTTTATTAAGAAACAAATCTGGTGTGATGCTACTGACGCAATATTGGGGACATTGACACAACAATCTCCTGCTCTTATACAGAATATTATTTCAGCTCTTGGTAACTAGATTTTAGAAGGGTGATAGTCAAGTCTCAATGTATGGAAGAGTTTAATTGAATCAGGATTCTGTACTAGTTTTTGTGATGCGATCTTTCAAAGAAAATGTTGGTGGAGACAGGCCATTTTCAGGGGGGTTGGCCACTTCAACGCTATTTTTGGAAGGGACAAAAATAACCTGTGACATATTTTATGTGATAAAATTTTTGCTAATATCCTAGACTATAACAAATAACAACCAGAGGTCCTACCTTTGCCTTCCTGTCATCATAAATTATTGTTAAACACTGGAGACAAGAATTTCAGACTTACCAAATTTTGACCCATATAATAAACATAAAGACCCCATTAGACATTGATGCAATATTGAGTGTAAATTAAATTTTCACCAAAATATATGCTAATGAAGGGTTATTGATGAATTTTATTGTTTTGATTCAAGATTTCTCCTGCAGGTAGCATACTAGTACACTATCATTGGAAAATTTTACTTTTCCCCTAAAAATCTAAATGGTTGACAGAAATGATTTATTGATGGAGAAAAAATTAAAATATTCTCATTTTTTAATATTCATCAACAAATTTGAGGTATTAGACAAGATTTTGATGATCACGGTGGTAGCCAAACTTCTGTATTGACCAAATATCAAATAATTTTTTTTCTTAGTGACCAATACATCAATCGTTTTGGAATTCTCCAATACAGTTTTTAATGCATCTGTCCATGTACTGCTAAAATATCATCTCAATAGATTGACTATAACTACAAAAAAGTAACTCATGACATTTGTGAAAATTAAGCTTTTTTCAAAGTGTAAAATCTGGGCATATCTATATTCTTCTCAGACGGATCAACAAAAACATATTGGAAACAAATTTTGAATTCTTTATCCACCCTTTGGCAAGTTATTGACATGGTCCATCGGACCCCATGGGATGGCCCAGCGGTCCCCATGGTTGGGGACCGATGGATCACCATCTTTCTTGACAGAAAATGTGTTTTCTCATCTTTCTTCCTAGGTTGATCTATGTGAGTCGTATATCATTTTAAAGAGAATTACACCAGCTAAAAGGGTGCACAGTATGAATCCTTTATCTGAAGCAGATTTGCCTCCATGGTCAATAATTTGTCAAGCGGCCCATCGGTCCCCGCTCTCCCCTATATAGGTGATTCTTCCAATCAGTGAAATCCAAGTAATTTACTTTGACAGTGCTTCTATAACAGTTGGATCGTAATGCCTTGCATCTTTCTATGTAAAGATTCCACTACTAGAAATGAGCACCATCTTATCCTTAGAAAAAGTATCTAGCAGCAGACTGACCAATACATCTATCATGACATGATTCCAGAACAACAGATTGCAGTTGAATGAACTGAGCCCTGCCGCCAGGGGTTCTTAAAACATTGCATTAGGCTCCCTCTGGGAAGCAAAATGTAAAAAGAGCAAACAGGGAGAACTGGCTGTCTTTACAAGACTGCTGTGGGTAAGAGGCAGGGCACTATGGCCTGGTGCACCTTGTGACTTTTTTTTTTTGAAGCCAAAAAACTTAGGTTTCTACGGGTTCCCAACATGATTTTGAGAGCAGTTAAGTATGTATATCTATTTGTGATATTGTAATCTACATACATTTCAAATTTCAGCCAAATCGGATGATTTGGACTTAAGATATTACACAAAACGTTCATGAAAATGTGCTGAAAATGCATGATTTTGGCGTGACAGACTCAAAAACAACATTTTCTAACGAAGAAAACAAAAATAATGCCCACATTTTTCATCAATGTTGAATGTTATATCATTCAACCAGTAAATCTCTTTAGGGCAGAGGTATTTTGGTCATCTGATACTCAAAATTAGACACAGAAACAATGACTTTGCTGAATGACACAAATGAAGCCAAAATTCAACTTTTTGGAAGTGTTGTCATTCTTAGCTAGTAAGTGAAGAAGAAATGATACTAAGAAACCCAGTTCTGCATATGAACGTTGCTTAGGCATTACTTTTAATCATAAAATATTTGTTCACCACCTCTAACTGACTTAATATCTGATAAATGCAACTTTATAACACCACATTTGAGTGTCCCAACCACAACGGTTGAAACTATAAGGAGAATTCTTAGCCACCACTTAGCCAATAAATGTTTTGGAAAGCCATAATCCCCAGCTGAGTGTCCTTGACCCACACACTATTCATTGCATTTCAGCTTTTTTAGATACTTAGAAAACTCAGAATACAGTACTGCAAAGAGAAAAGTGTCCCAACCATAACGGTTTTGTCCCAACCATAACGACTCACCTCGATGGCTATTGCTACCAGGTTGATCTGGTTTTAACAGGTCTGGTAACTTTTTGACACAAAACTAAATATACTGATCAAGTGTATTAATTATATTAGGCATTTTAAATAGGTATCATGCCATCAAAGGCTGTGAAAAGAGGTTGACTCTGAAGATTTAAAAATTTTGCATGGGAGAGATGGTGACCTTTGTTACATCATAAAACAGTCTTTTCATTTATTATGCTGTTCAAATCTTTCGTAAACATGGTACGTTAGACTGTTTTAAAAGTAGATTTTTTTCAAAATTAATTAGCTTTCTATACCAGAAATACCTACAGAACCTCTTCGTCTAGGAAATATAAATGACATGGTTGTATGGGACATACTTAGCAAATTTTGAAAGATTCATTCATTATAATGAGTTTAGAAAGTATTTGATGAATAGTAGCTTGATCTAATGATATTTATCTAGCCCTCAAAGACTCTCAACATTCTAATTACCAATTATTGTTCGAATACTCGGTTTGCGATATTTCGGTCAATTTTTAATCAATATAAATAATATTTACTTACTTGGGTAGGGTTGGTTAATTAAGATGGCGCCCGGCTCCTTCTCCTTCCTCGACGTTTCCTGCCGTATCATTGCGTCACTCGGACCCACAGCCAATTAGGGGGTCCGGCTCCCTGGGTCCACTGGACCGTCTCAATCCACATAAATACGAAGGAGCCAATTTTGGCAGCCACTCGCCTCCTCATTTCGTTCATCTCAGATCGCTGCACAAACTTCGCACTGTCTATGTAAGTCATTTTTGAGATCTTTGACCGCTGAACTCTGTAACCCAGTAGCTGCTTCACTCCAGGGTGTTGCCTTCACGATCGCCCTTCGATTCAATCTCATCGATCGTTGTTTATCTGCCGCCATTTGGCTTTGGCTATTATGGGTCGCAAGAATAGGAAATGCACAATTTGCCGAGAACCCGCTGCAGGACATAACGGTCCGATGGGTCAGCGTTGCCATACGCTTGTAGAAACATTTCGTACAGGCAATTCCACCTTGGGTGCTAATGTTACCACTTATGACAATTCAGTGCACGACGATTTTGCATCAGCCAAGGAACATGATGGCGATTTGAGGGGGGAGAACTTCGGTCACTATGGCTTAAGGGATGGGGACTTCAGGAGCGAATCCCCGGGTGCAGACAATATCCCTTCGTATTGGCATAGTGACTTGGTGGCGGATACTGTAGTAGGGCCGGATGATAGTCAGCGTCGGTTCGTTTCCATGGGGACAAACCCTGCCGGCGATCGCAGTATGCCTACGCCACATGATGCGCCCCCTGGTGTCGACGCACTTCGTGTCACCCAAAACAATGTAACTCATAAACAGTCTCACGATGGTTTCCTGATAGGCGTGTCCCTGCCTGGGGCTCAAGTTCGTTCTCAGTCGTCCCAAGGCCTTGACCACCATGTTTCTCAGCCGGGGCAACCTTTGCTGCCTTCTATATCCGATGTTTCCCGCTCCTCGTGTTTGCCTGCTCTCCAGATTCACAAAGGCCCCATAACCAACTCTACACGAGGTGACGCCACCGGCCAGTACGCAAAGAATGTGGGCGCCATCAGGCGTTTTTTAGCAGGGGGTGCTATCCGTAAGAACTCCAGTGGTTCGGAGTATGATGAGGGTTGGGATAGGCACAATGCGGGATCCAGATACAGCCAGAGACAATCTCATGTGACCTTTGACACCCTGTTACCGTACCAACAACCCCCCCCCGGGGTATGGCGTTCGCTTTCCACGAGGTGGCGCCACATGTCACGAGCGCTGATGGAGGTGAGAGATTTCCCCCGCTGGGGGCCTACCCTGACACTCAGTACCATGGCCCACCCAGGGCTGACTCTTTTGAAACAAGAATTAATTATGGTGACCAGATGGTGAGACACGGCCCAGCAGGCACGATACCTTGACCCAAGAGAACCTTTGGTGAGACCGCGCCCAGCAGGGGCCAGATACCTTGATAACATAGGCAGGGGTCCTACCTGGACCGAGTACCATGAACCGACCTTTTCCAGAGGCCGCCCCTTGGGCGCTCCACTCACCGACTACCCAGATGCCCCACTTCAGCGGATGTACCATACCAGGCTACATCCAGGACCTCTCCCCGGACTCCCGACAGGGCTACAGCCAGGTTTTCGCTCCAGGACCCAGGACCAGATGCTATACGAGATGCCCAGGACTGGCCACAGACGCCTATCGCACCAGGATCTGATGGCCCACATCCCTCCTCACATCGACGCAAGGACTGCCCAGACGGCGTTAGACGGTGAGTTTGTCCACCTGGAACATTTCTTGGACTGTGAGGTTAACGATTATCAAGAGGCTAGGGTGATTGATAGCAATGGCTTGCAGATTGAGTCCTCTCGTCCCAGACGAATGATAACTAGCTTCTATAAGTGAATGCAAGCATGGCTTTACTACGAGGTGCTTTTAACATGCCATTATGGCATCGAAATGATCTTAGAAATGGCAAAGTATAGAGCTTTCCTCATTGACCTTACCGACAAGTATAAGGTACCTTATGTATTCAGTTATGACGAGAGATTCAGGTCTGCCTTGGGCAGGCACCACTCCTTCGAGTTTAATACTTTTGATCAACTGTTGTATACAACCAACTTCGATGCCAGTGCATTACGATCTACAACAAAATGTTCAAAGTGTGGTGGAATTGACCACAATATGAGTGATTGCCCCTTTCGTAGCAGCGGGTCTGCTAAAGGGCCCTCTAGCCAGCCAACCGCCGACAAGGGCAAGGGCAAGGGCAAGGGTAGCAAGTCAATCGACCCCACCGAAATCTGCATTAAATTTCAGGACGGAACCTGCAGATTCCAGTCATGTCCCCGTACTCACAAGTGTTACATATGTGGAGGCCCAAAAGGGGCAAAGTTTTGCTCCAATTGTTCAAAAGCCTCCACTGCCAAGCCCACCTCAGGCTCAGGCTCTACTTAAGGTTGATTATTGGCGTTTGATGCTGCATGCAGTGTATGATGCCGATCATGCGGATTCTGTCCTTAAAATGCTGGTTGAGGGTGTCAGGGTTGGCCGGCCTGCAGCCACAGACTCTATTGTGTCTCCTAATTGGAGACACAATAGAGTCAGCCATTGAGTTTAGGGACAAGGTCACCGAGCTCATTGAAAGTGACCTTAGGATGGGTCGCCTCCATGGCCCATTCCGTACCCCCCCCCCCCCTATCAAGCCTTTATTGTTCCTCCCTCAGGGCCTTCCTTAAGAAGGATTCTGAAAAGATAAGGTTAATCCATGATTTGTCTTATCCAGCTATTGGATCGGTTAATGCATCCATTGACCTAGTCGAATTCTCACTTAAATACGCGTCCATTGATGACGCAGTGGCGTATTGTAACCAATTCGCCACCCCCCCACTATATGGCAAAGCTCGATCTCCAGGATGCCTTTAAGTTTGTTAAAATACATGAGTATGATTGGCATCTCATGGGTTTTTCCTGGCTTGATAGGGCGGGGTGCAATTATTATTATTTTTCGAAGGTCTTGAGTTTCGGTCTGCGGTCGGCCCCTGCCCTTTTTTACCTCTTTGCCTCGGCTCTTCAGTTATTCATGGTTCGGAATGGGGCACCTCCCACCATTGTCAGATATGTCGACGATTTCTTGGTCATAGCTCCTGACGCTCGCACGTGTCTTGAGGCCCTTACGATCATGCTTGACACGTGCGACAAAGCTGGGTTTCCGGTTCAGCCTTCCAATGTTACGACACCCGACACAAGGGTGAAGTTTTTAGGAGTTACCATCTACACATTAGACCGGACCTCGTCTATAGACAGGGACCGGCTATCTAAAGTCCTTACTCTGGTGTCCCATTTCCTGCAGCAGCATTCAGTCTCCAAGAGACGCCTTCTTAGCCTCATCGGCAAGCTAGCCTTTGCAGCCCGTGTGGTTAACGGGGGCAGGGCGTTTATTGGCCGTCTCATCGAGGCCGCCAAGGCCACTAAGTACTTACACTATAATGTCAGACTTTCGAGGGAGGCCAAGGAAGACCTGATGTGGTGGAGAGATTGAGTTGTTTCACACAATGGAGTTTCCATGCTGCCTGCTCCCTGGGACGAGGTAACAGCTCTGGACGTCTATACAGACAGTTCTGGAGTGGCTATGGGCACTTTCTTTGGTATCAACTGGTTTTCCACCCCCTTTGTTGGCTCCCTGGCGAAAGCCAATGAGTACTCCATAAACTGGAGGGAGCTGTATGCAGCTGTGACGGCCTTAGCCACTTGGGCCACCAGCCTTGCAGGGCGCAACGTCACCTTCCATATCGACAACCAGTCTGTTATCAGTGCTATCAATAAGCGTTATTCCCCAGCCCCGCACATCATGGCACTCGTGCGTTCATGGTGTCTGTTAGTCATTCAGTATGACATAAATGTTAGAACCAGGTACATTCCAACTTTAGAGAATACCGATGCAGACGATCTAAGTAGGCTCGCAGTCAATAGTTTTTGGAGCCGCAAACCCCAATGCATCGGTCTCTCCAACCTGGCCTACACTTCTAGATTTTTAATTTCCCTTTAATTTTTCAGATCTGGACCGCTCTGTCTCGGCTCTGGTATTTCACGGTATAACAGCCAACTCCAGAGGAGCGTATTCCACAGCAGTCAAGAGGTACAAGTCTTTTTGCTGTCTCTATAATCTGCGTCCCCTGTCTGTAACTCAATCTAATTCCATTAGGTTTGTGCCCCATATGGCCAATCAGGGGCTAGTAGTATCCACTATAAGAGTCTACCTCGCTGGTTTGAGATCTTGGTCCATTGATTTGGCCCTTCCAGTACCGGACATTTACTCCCCGGCCCTATCACAGGCCTTGAAGACTCTTGAACGTCAGGATGTCCCAGCCCAAGCCCCACCCATCATGTTCAATCATTTGCTGGCAATAATTTCTAAATTTCCTCTTGACTGCTGTGGAATACGCTCCTCTGGAGTTGGCTGTTATAACCTTATGTGTATCGCAGCCATGTCGTTGGCCTTCTTTGCATGTCTACGTCCATCTGAATACCTGTCCACTAGGGGAGTCAACTCACCTCCTTCCAGATCAGATATCATCTTCAACTCATCTCTCACTGCGCTAGATTACAGGGTTCACCGGTCAAAGACCAATTCTAAAGGTTTCTTAATGCACCTATAGATTGTACAGGTTCGATTGTATGTGCGGTTTGCTTAATTAAAACCATCATCTCCCATTTTCCTGCCGCTCCTTCGGCCCCTTTGTTTCTCTCTCCTTCTAATTCTCCTCTCACGTACTCCTATCTAACTTCTAAGCTGGCTTACTTCCTTAGACTCGTGGGAGTCGATCCTGTACCTTATACCCTTCACTCTCTTCGGGCGGGCTCTGCGACCACTGCCGCAGCAGCGGGCTGTACTGAGGGAGAGATCCAAAAGCTCGGCCGATGGGCTTCCCTCTGCTACAGGCGTTACATCAGACCGACCAGGGCGCCGTAGCCCCCCGCCTACACTCTCACTTTCTTCTGATCATTTCATCTCATGATTCATTCTCTTCTCTCCTGTATATTCTCTTTAACACACTAATCCACTAGTATACTTTATGTTTCGAACAAACACCAGCTGGTCTTGGGCTCTGTTTAAGTGGGCTTCCTTCAAGGCCAGCTGGATCATCCATGTTAAATGTTTATTGTCTCGTCTGTCCCGTCTGTCAAGTCTACATGTTGTGTCGTCGGTGTGATTGATTGAATGAGTGTAATTGTTTTGTGTTTTTCTGGGCGTGAATAAAAGGCAGTGTGTCCCAATTCTCAGTTGTGTCCGAGTGCCATTATTTGATTAATATTACTTACTTGGGTAAGGTTGGTTAATTAAGATGGCGCCCGGCTCCTTCTCCTTCCTCGACATTTCCCGCGTCACTCGGACCCACAGCCAATTAGGGGGTCCGGCTCCCTGGGTCCACTGGACCGTCTCAATCCACATAAATACGAAGGAGCCAATTTTTGCGGCCACTCGCCTCCTCATTTCGTTCCCTGCCGGCCCACCCTCTCGGATCAAAATTATCTTTATTTTTATCCTCTCATTCCTAATTAAAAAATTCAAAATTTTCAAAATTCATTTTCTCGAAATTCCATGTTGATTCTCTATGCAAAGCCATTTTTCTATTCCAAAAAATCTTGTTCTTTCTCTAATGCCTACGTTTTACGTTGTAGTTATCCCCTCTTTGAGGGGGGACCTCTGTGATTTCCCCTGCTAATCCATTGCTTCCAATGGCGACTCCATTTCCACCGTCCGTCCAGGGCCACACTGCAAGGATTCGGCCTCATCACGCTTCCTCAACTCTCCTCCAGGGCGGCATCTTGCTTCCGGCTCTAGCTTCAGCATCAACTTCATCACGGGCTTTAGCTTCAGCATCAACTTCAACTTCATCCCCTCGGCTTCCTTCAAGGCCAGCTGGATCATCCATGTTAAATGTTTATTGTCTCGTCTGTCCCGTCTGTCAAGTCTATATGGGTCCCCGGGAAGCAAAGTGAACCAACCCAGAAATTCAAAATTTCGGGAAATGGCAAGAACAGTTTAGACCATATTTGTATTGCTCATGGGTTTTAGGATATTTCATTTACATGTTTTATAATGATAATAACCTGATTAGGGCTTTTGAAATTAACCATTTTTAAAAATGGATTGATGATTTAAATTTTTTCAACATGGAAAATGGTGATTTTAATTAAATCATCCATTGCAAAGCAAAGTGAACCAACCCATATTTTGCTTGAAACTGCTGATGATATTGGGTCAAATTGACCAAATAAATGAATAATTGCACTCAGTGTAGGTCGTTCATGACCATCACAACTTTAGGGTGACAAATGAATGAATTTGCCTCACTCAATATGGGTTGGTTCACTTTGATGCAAAATGATGGTTGCTTGGGTTGGTTCACTTGACCTGAATATGAATCTTTGACCCTATGATAGACAATGCTGGTCAGCCAGATGGTGTAAAATTACCTAATACCAACCAGGGAGGGTACTTAAAGTCTTTGGTTGAAAATTAATTAATCAGCTTCATTCTGTGGAGTGGCATTGCTGCAATAATGATCAATACTTGGGTTGGTTCACTTTGCCTTGAAATGTATGGGTTGGTTCACTTTGCCTTGAGATGTGTGGTTTGGTTCACTTTGCCTTGCGACTAAACTGAGTTTTGGCCACATTTGGTTGGTTCACCCCCCTATAAAAATAGCCTTGCTATTAGAAATTAAGGTAGGTCTCCTTGCCATAAGATAGAGGACACAATTTTATGCCCAAAACCACTGAAACATGGAAATGCCAAAATTCAGGGTTGGTTCACTTTGCCTTCTGAGGATCCATATGTCCTGCAGTCTTTAGAAATTGTAGGTAATCTGACTGGCCAGAGCAGGCATATGAATGAGCAACAACTGTCTTCTCAAAATATAGGATGATACATTGTAGCTATGTTTTAAATGACTGTTTAATGACCCTTTATTGTATTTGTGGTTCTCATCACAAACAATCTTGGCATAAGTGACCATAACAATCACATTTTGATTTTATCTTAACACTGCACATCAAAAAAGATTCCCCTCCCCCTTCTGGTTATTGATGGTATCTGGCAATTCTTTATTTACTTCTCTGTCTCATTCTACAGGGAGAATCACATTATAATCTTATTAAAGTATTTCATAGAAAATTGCCTGAAGCGCAAATTGGCTCGACGCTCCCCCCCCCCTCCACCTCAAATACTGCTTGCCCCCCCTCACCTCAAATACTGCTCGCCCCTCCCACTCTGTCCCCTCAGGCCAATTACCTGGCTATATCTATGATTTTAGAAGGGGAGGGTACAATTTGATGATAAATTTCTTAAGTTTATTTCCGGTTTATTTTCAGTTTGCATGGAAATTTGAGATGGTGTGTAAGCCCATTTAAGGTATTTGTAGTAGATTCATAAATGGTGGGATGCAGGATTGCTATGCATAGGGTAATCGGTCATTGTCACACAACAGTCAACATACCAATAAATAATTTAGATCTGTCCAATTGATATTCAATAGTCCTATAGTTTATCATGATGTAGATAGTTTGGAGGTGTTTGCAATTGATTAGAAGTACTACTGTCCAGTTGCCGTGACAGCACTAAAGTCAATTCAAGGCCACCAGTAATGTAAGGCACCACAAGCGTAATTGGCATTCTATATTATCATGAAATCAGAAGTTATCTAATTAAGTGAATGATTGTCATGATGTTATTATGATGGTGACATGGAATTAGATTCCAGCCACACCCTCTTTTCAATTCGTCAAATAAGTTGCACGACATCTTTGTATGATTACGATGAAAAGTGAAGTTGGTTGTCACACCTTCAACTGCAAGGATTTGAATAGGATGTCCCACATTTTAAAATATTAATTGGTCATAGCTCTACATGTTTTTGCCTTTGGATCTTGCCTTATTTTTACAAGATGGGATTTGACAATCAAAATATTATAAAGTTAGTATCTTTAACAATACTCTTCATATTGATTTATGCTACCATGGAAGTCCCACCACATTATGACAGTACAACACATTCAGATGACACCAGCGAAGATGGTGCTAATGGGACACGTTTTGTCACAGAAACAGTTAAGGAAGAAGATAAATTGGGCAAAGATCAAGCAAATGAAGATCAAACAACACAAGATCAAATAGAAAATCAAATGAAAGAAAATCCAGAAGCTCCAAGAAGCTGCCATGACAGTAATGACACTGATTTGGTACAATGCACCGATCATGCCAATAGCACATTACATATATGTTCACTTATTGATAACGTTGACATAATGCCTTGCTTTCACCATCAAACTGAAGCCTTAACACTAGATATATCAGGAAAATATACAGTTAATTATCTCGCGAAAGGTACCTTTTCCAATCTTAATCATAAAAGTTTGGGACTTTATTTCCGAATTTTTTATATTGAAAAAGGAGTTTTCAATGAACATCTAATTGATCTTATTATTGAAGATCTTCAAGCCAGTGACTTTCAAGCATCTTTTTTTGACAGTGCTCCTTCTCTTAACCTACTCAATCTTGGTTTAACTGTCATGACATCGTTGTCAAATTATGGATTTTTAACCTTGAACAAACTTGATAGACTCATCATCAACGCTCCAAAACTTGAGTATATCCCAAAATACTCATTCTACGGACTGACTTCTTTGAATCTTCTGAGTATTAATGCTGAATGTCTTATTGAAATAACTGGAATAACAGAAATGCCACAATTGAGATCATTATACCTATATTTTATGTTGTTAAAAAATTGTGAACAAAAAACATTGTTTGATAATTTTTTAGCCAAGTGCCCTTTCTTGGATTTTATTTCTATAAGCCATTTGGAGGTACCTGCACAAGTCGTCAAAAAAGCCCTGATGGACAAACCTTATCTTGTACATCTTTCCATAATTGGCGGTAAATTAAATGAAATACCAGAAATACCAAAGATCTCCGGGAATAACATATCATCCCTGAGCCTTCCAAATAACTATATTGGTGCTATTTACGCTGATAGATTTCTGGGCTGTCGCAGTGTGGTTAATATTGACTTGAAGAAGAATAATATAACCCATATCGCTAAAGTAGCTTTTGAGAAGTTATTTTCACTTAAGAGTATTGTTATCAGTGACAACCCCTTGAAACATCTGGACATAATAATACCCAATCCGCAGAGGTGGTTAACAACAAATGGACATTCTTTTAGGGTATTTGCGGACAAAAAGGTTCAGTCATGTGCTTGTTTACAGCCAAACAATAAAGTTGAACTCAGCACTGAGAACCACTGTCATAGGAAAGAAATGTCATCCACCTTTATTGACAGTATGCCAGAAAAGTGTGTGAAGCCTCAAAGAAATCATGCAGGATGTCAGTGTGAAATTAGAATTACAACTTTAACAATTTTGGTCTTATACCTGACATTAGAATTTCAAACTTGGTCCAAGTAGACAAAAGACGTGTAAGATCAGTATGTAAATTGTATGTTTTATTTGAACATGGACTCTTTCAGCTTAGTGCATGGAAACCAGTGCTGGGCACCTCCGCAAACACTTCCGCAAACACTTCCGCAAACCGCAACCTCTGCAATTTGTGGAAGTACTAAATTGTTTGAAGTTTGCATTTTGCACTGATTGCCAATCGAATTTGCGCTTTGCGTTTGCAGAATGAACTTGCACAAATGCAAACTATCAAACTGCATGACCAATGGCCAGATGCACTCTATATAATGTGCCCCAAACCAAGTATTTTGGTCATCATATTGCCCCACTTTCTTCCATCATTACAATTGCACCCACAAGTTCTGAAAGCTTAAGCAGTTAGAAATGGTTTGGAATAAAAGGCAATTTAATTTAGTATACCTTTAGACTTCATATTACCTTCAGAAAAAAAATTACAATACTTTTTAAAAAGGTCATGTCAAAGATTGGTGTAGATGGTGCCACATGTGGCAAAACTAGCCATATACAATTCCTTTATCACAAGCAGTTTTGAAGTATACGAGGGGTTTTCCAAAAGTTCTGTCAAACTTGCCATAACTTTTGCAATATGTAATACAGAAACATGATCCTTGGGTCAGATAATATTGAAGTAATTTGCAAATGATCCTGAAAAAATCAGATCATTTAAACAAAAATAAATGGTTAATTTGTTGCTATGGAAACAAAAAGTCATGAAATGCGGCCCATGCAGGGCACCTTTAGAGACACAGATTCATTATATCTTGTCAAAAAATTTAATTTTTACTAGGGTTACAGGACAAGAAACCAAAAAAATAATCCCTAACATTTCACAAATTCTTGTAAGAATGAACTTGACCCTGAGTACATTTCCTATAACCTTATATCCCTTAAAAAGTCAATGCCTCACATTCCTTATATTAAGGTGGCTCGATACTCGTGAACTTTCCAAGATAGAATTTCTTCAAAATAGTGCAAAATCATCCAAAATATTGTTTCTAGCTAGGATATGTAAACAAATTTGGTCGCTACCACCATTTTGAAAAAAATATTAGAGGTTATGTACATGAAAGTCAGTGCAAGCAAAACCTGAAAAGTTGAATTTTTGTCTTAACGTTTTTGCTGTGAAGTTTGCCCTGCCATTCAGTGGTCATGCATCCCATATTATGCAAAAAAGCATGAAATTAAAGAAGACAATTTTACGGAAAAGGTAATTACAATTTCAGAGAGATATATTTAATTTAAAGGACTTTCCAAGGGCTCGGAATAAAAGTTTTGATTTTGAAAAATTAAACTTTTTTTATAAACCATAGTGCTGAAAAAAATTGACGAGATAGGATTTTTTCTTTCTTTGTCATTTACTTCCAAAAATAGTGAGGAACAATATGATGATATAGACATGCCTTCCTACCACACTTAAAATTGATATACAAATTTATTTATATCACCAAGTCATTTTTGAGAAATAAGACTTGCTTGACGAAAAAAGCCAATAAAAATTGTCTTTTTCAGGTATAATGCTGAAATCCGGTCCTATTGTAGTCCTCTTCATAGCGCATCCAATGCCCCAAACCAGAAGTCTCTAGCCCCTAGAGAAGTGGTAAAAAGAGGCAAACGAAGCGGCCGACGCATGAAATTCTTTGAATTAAAAAAGATCCTGAAACAGTGTCAGCAGAGCTCAGCTGCTGTGGTGACGTTACGATGGATAGGGCCTGCCTGGCTGCGCGGAAATGTGTGCAGATGACGCAATTTCATGAGTAGCGAGCCACCTTAAGAAAACAGTTGGTGTTTCGCAGATGTTTTGTTCTTTACGATGGATTTTCCATAAGTTCTGTCCAACCTGTCATAACTTTTGCTAGATTTTAAACAGAAAAATGATATTTGTGTCAGTTGACATTGACATAATTTGCAAATTATCCCAAAAAAATCAGATCATAGAGGCAAAAATAAATTGTTGGTTTGTTGCTATGGAAACCAAAAGCTTGTTAACAGACACATACTTGACATGTTGTGTAAAATATGTAATTATTACAAACGATATAGAACAGGATTTTTTCAAAACATTCATAGTCATTTCACAAATTTCAAAAATAATGACTGGGACCTTGTAAATATGTTTTCTCATACTTTCTATCCATCTCTAATTATGATACCTCAGTCTTCATGTCAAGGTCCGTTTTGGCATTTTCCAGTCTTCTTTTCTTAGGTTTTCCAATGTGTCTTCTCTTCATTCAGAAAAAGTTTGTACAATCTTTATTGGGTCCTGTCACTCATACTGTCCTCCTTGTATATATGATAAAAGGTTCTTACTCTCTCTGCTAGTTTTATCCTATTAAAGTTAAAAAATGTAACAGGTATATATGATGTCATCCATATCCAAAAAATTGCTCATCTCGTAAAAAACTGAGAAACTACATGAGTGATGGTAAAGTAACAAAAATACCAGTTTCCATTGTTATTGACAATTTTACAATTAACTGATTATATTTCATGAAAAAAATTATGAATATACTTCAATTCAATATGTCAAGACACAGATAATGCAAGTAAGAGTTCATTTCGTTTTAAGTGAGAACTACGAAGTCTGGGCCGCATTTCATGACTTCTGGTTTCCATGGCAACAGATTAAGCATTTATTTTTAATTTTATGATCTGATTTTTTGGGAGTTTTTTGCAAATTACGTCAATATTATCTGACCCAAATATCATTTTTCTACATCAAATCTAGCAAAAGTTATGACTAGTTGGACAAAACTTACGGAAAACCCCTCGTAGCATTAAAATTTAATTTGCACAGCATGCAGCTCAACCAGTCAGCGATATAGGCCTATATGTAGGCAAATATATGTCGAAGAACTTTTATTCAGAAGCCTATGTTTATTTTTAAAATCTTGTTACCAAAGAGCTATTATACAGTATTAGTTGGGTCATATATGCTAATTCCATGACCGTTGAGAGCAAAGGTTCGTTTCTTTGTGGATTCGTGTTCTATAAAGGATTATCTAAAAAATGAGCGGGGGCGTCCCTCCCAAAAGTGCGGGGAAACATGGGTTTTGAGGTTCTTTGGAGTGAGGCATTTAAATCTGATGTTATTTTCATGATCTCATCCAGTCTACATCCACAAATCCAACATGGCTGCGAATATTTGACTGGATTTGACATATTTATCACTAAAAGAAACAAGCCAGGGGATAGAGTATGGCCATTGGCAAACCAAACATTATTTGACCAACCAGTATTTTGTGATATCACTAAAACATACATATATATTTTTGTAGGGACCATCTAAGATCTGTGTTACAAGCTCCAAATGATGAAAGACTTAACATTGAAGGTCCCTAACTAATTGGACAAAAATACACAGCCAAGTGCAATTTGTCATCAGTTATTGTGTACTGCAGTGGTGGAGCTTCTAAGTTTCTGGAGGGGGCCACAGGCAAGTTAGACTTGCAGAGATACTTTCCCTATAGCAGGAGTACCCTGCTAATTGACCTCCAATATTAGGAGGGTACTCATGCCACAGAGGAGGTATCTGTGAGTACAATTTACAAATCAAGTATATATATTGCCCCATTTTGATACACTGTAGTTGCACCTGAGAGGCAGCAGCCACTCAACCATGACCACTGGTCATGGTTGAATGATTGGGGACCATCTCCAAAGCACACCTGGAGCATATCCCATAGAGATTTCCCTAAGGAAATTGGTCAAATATAGCCTAAGTTTATAAAGATTTGGGATCATATAATAGAAGTGTACAAACACACTGTACGAAACATTAGATATTCAACTTCTCACTACTCCTATGATATTCACAGGCTTATGAAAAGTGTAATAATCCAAATAAACAAGCAAGAATTAGTTTGTTGTTATAGAAATTTAATGTGCATGACAAAAAATGTTTATAACAACTACAACAAGAGCAGGTACTGGCTCCACATCCCCCATGCCCTGCACAATCTACATCAACGTCAACAACAGTAGTGTATTCCCACAGTTTTCATGAATGTGTAGTTCCATGAACACCACTAGGGGCACAATAGTGCAAACCTGAATGTGGTGACACCTATGAATGGCCTGGTTTACCAAATTTAGAAATGGTGGCAGTCCCAGTCATGCTCACAAGGATAGCTGGGAAATAAGTTAGCTTCCTACATTCGTATGATTTAATTGTAGATTTGGCAAGTTAATGGAGTTATAAGAACCTGTGGAAAGTATGAACATTGTGCACGGTGAGGTATTGGAGATTTTTGATGGAAGCCATGACGTGGAGACTGAAACCGTATCCTCCATGCCATAGCATGGGGGATAATATGGCATGGAGGATAATTAGGTATGTCCAATCAAGAGGTGACATGCAGTAGGTTTGTCAAATCAAAGTAGGTACATTGGAGGTATAGATGTGACTACACATACATAGGAAATCAATTGAATATTTGGAAAATAAAATATGTGTTTGAAGAAACCTCATATTTCGTACAAAGGTCCCTACAATTATTTTTTTAAAAAGAATTTCTTGTTTAATAATCTTAAGGCTAACTTGAAAATAATATGGTTGCATAGCTCTCTCTAAATGACCGAAAAATCATTTTGTGCATGCTCAACTATAATTACCTCACTATTTATACAATTGCAGATCTTATACTTACGTTGCCATGGACTATATCAAATTAAAGTTAAAAAATAATGCAAGACATCCATCAGTTTCACCTGCTACTATCTTTATCCTGAATCTAGGGGCTCAGTGGCGTAGTGGTTAGCACGCTGGACTGGAGCTGGGGAACACTGTTCGTGCGCAGGGGGGGAGGAAAAAGAAAAGAGGGGGAGGAGAAAAGGGGGGAGAGGAGAAGGGGGGAGAAAGGGAGAGAAGAGGAGAGAAAGAGGAAAAAAGAAGAAAAAACTAAGAGAAAACCTTACTTGGCAAGCCATGGTTCTTGTTGAGCTAATTTTTTATTTGAGCCAATTCTCAGGTTTTGAAAAACAAATATTCACATGGGTATTTTTGCACAATTATACAGGGCTTTTTTAAATTTTGTAAAAATATTTTATAATCATTAGTAGTAAGATTTATAAAATGTAATTCCCATCAAAATTGCTCAGAAATGAAGTTGAGCCAGCATAACGGCATTCAAGCGCAAGCAAGAGTCTTCATTTGGGCAGTGCAAACTGCTTAAGCTCAGTACTTTTCTTCTTAGTAGAATATCACTTTGTATATCTTTTTTGCATTATGGGTTAATCAGGTGTATTTTCTACATCTTTAAAATGAGTCAAAATATGAAATAAAGGGATACGTAACCATGTCAGACACTCTTAAAGTATTAATAACACACAGAACATCAACAAAATTGCAGTTGTTAACTGTAAACTCTGCATTCTGAATTGAGTCTTCCTGCAAAAGAACCAATTTGCTTCATATATTATATAACCGCGGATCTTTTAAAAAAAAAACTTATGAAAACCAGATTCAGTGAATGCTCTCCAAAATGCAAGAGTTCACTATCTATAGACTCCTGTATAATACTTTTAAAAGAGTGTCTGAAATTTGCTGGAAAAATATCTGAAAATACCAAAAAATCTTACTTCATTACCCAAAAAGCATAAATATTCTTCCAATTATTGCAAACACATTTTGTGGTTTTTAAGCAAAATTTATAATTCTCTCAAAAAATTTATGAAGATACCAGCAAAAATTGCAATAGTTTTACTCATTTTCCGATTTTGTAAATATTTCTAGGATTCTATGAGATATTTTTCCCTTCTTGGGACGAAATCTCGGTGATAATTGTTGGCAGATTTTTTTTTTGCTTCAATTCCTGGAAATGATATTGCACAAGAGAAGCTTCATAATGTTATGCAATAGAAGACGTGTATATATAATATCATATGAAACTTTTTTAAAAAGACATACACAAAAATGTTTGAATTTTAAATTTTTTATTTGCAAATTCAAATTTTCTGATGACCCAGACTCCTAAAAGACAAATAAAACATCTCAGTTTTTTTACACATTCTACAGTAGTAATTTATTAATGATTATGGAAATATGTAAAAGCAAAGTTATTCTTTAATTGAATATACTTGTGAGCCCCCTTCCCGTGTTGGCCTTCTCAGAATGCTCAACACAGTACCTTCTTTGTAGTTATACACGTACTATTTTTCTACCTCCACCCCCCCCCACCCCCAGTGGCGGATCCAGACAGGGTAGTCTAGGGGAGGTCATTTCGCCATAAGTGAGCCTGCACAGGAGTTCAAGGGCCCGCATTGCTCCATAATTTCTTCAAAATTGTATTCCATCTCAGTGGTCTGGAGCGGGGCGGGCCCCTTGGCCCCACCCCCTGGATCCACCACTGCCCCCCCCCCTCCTTCAAAAATTCCAGGATCCACCCCTGTTGAGTGACCCACTTATTGTGGTAAAAATAACAAAGTTTGTCACACTGCACCTATTTGGCCCATTTTGAGCATGTAATTCGTGTTTTTAATTTTAAATGACTATGAAGTATTTACTTCATCTCTGGCTGTACATTCACCTTGTTGTCTGAAAATCCCGATTTTATTCCTTTGACCTGATTTTTACAAGTTTTAGTTTACAGCAACTATTTTACATGCTGCACAAAGCTTGCATAGCGTTGATTTATTATTTATGATACTTGGCCCCCTAGTGTCAGCTTGTGTCACTAAGCTCCATCTGGTGTGCAAAGTTGGTGTCTCTTCAGAAACAAATAGTACAACAAAATGAAGGATAAAGTATGCCTACTGCATGTAGAACAACCTTTCTTTATTTAAAACAGCTTTTCTATAATAATTAGTCACAGTGTGCCCCTTAATAATAATAAATTCAATTATTAAAAACATTCATGCATGCTTTATTTTCGCACAATCTTCCCCCAGCAATCTTCCATCTGATCTTCCCCCAACATTCTCAAGATTGCTCAACATTTGTATCAACTTGTCAATATTTGTCAACATTTGTCAAGATAGTCTCAACTTTGTCTCATTATTCTCAATATTTCTCAAGATGGTCAACTTTAGTCTCAAAATTCTCTCAACTTATTCATTATTATGTCAACATTTGTCAAGATAGTCTCAACTTTGTCTCATTATTCTCAATATTTCTCAAGATGGTCAACTTTAGTCTCAAAATTCTCTCAACTTATTCATTATTATGTCAACAAATGGTGTGTCAATATCTTCCCCCCTCAAAATTAGGTGGAAACGTGGGGCGGACTAAGCCTGCTGGTGCGCCGGCGGGCCGGGTTCAACTCCCGACCCCTGCTGGGTTCCCAACTGACAATTCAGCGCTGGGTGATTGCTTAATTGGGTACTGTTGCCAGCAGTACTAGCCTAGTCTGGATGTCGGGGAGGTAATTGACATATGCCGTGGGCTCAACTGGAAATAAGTCGCTCCATCCACTCCAGGTGGGGACTCTCGTTGGCTACCCACTTTAAATAAGAACACCTTTACCTTCCTTTACATCTACCTAAATCTCAGTATGCTGATGCAAAAACTGTGTGCCTGATCATACTATTATTGAATAACTAGCATTTTGTGTTCAATAGACTCATTTCTTCTGCTGAAAATCCTGAGGGACATGACATAAATACTCTTGAAAGCACATCAACTTGAAGCTATGAATACAAGGATCCCTTTATTTTGCAATTTGGCAGCTACAGACCCAAACAAAATTGCTTTTCAGAAACTTAATGTAGGTGTTATTCACCTGCACAGGACTAAACTTTTGCTGCACTTCCCAACCCACTAGTTCCTTCCAAATCTGCTTCCATTCCTGCCCATCATGTGCATTACAATGTAAAAATGTTCTTAATTTTGACAAAATTCTGGCAGGTTCAGTCCCATTCCCATCTCGTGCAGGGCTCTAGTAGGTGACCAAAGACGGTCATGTCTTTTAATAGAGAACATCTCAAGAATGACCAATGCTTGTACTACCCAGATTTATTTATACAAATGATAGCTGACAGAATGATACTTTTTCACCCAAGTGTGTCCTGTTTGGGACAAATAATATTGTTATATTTCAAGTGGAAGCCCACCCTGGAATCAAACCGTTACCCCGGCAATGGGGCCGGCATGGAAGGCAAGTATTTTAACCATTAGATCAAAGAGTCACTCGTTGGTCCAAGGGCCAACATCACTACATTCCTTTCCTCTTAACTACCCTCTCCCCCTTTTAACAATCTGTTGTGCTCTCACCGCCAATCCCTGCTCCACTCTACAGATTTGTCTTGGGACCGAACGTAATGTTTCGAGGGGAAGCCCAGCCTGGAATCGAACCTGGTCCCCCAGCATAGAAGGCAGGCATGTTACCATCAGACCAAAGAGTCATCGTTCATCCAAGGGCCAACATCACTACATTATTCTTCTCTGGTCAAATTGTCCTTGTATTGGTCTTCAGTTGCGTAAGCCATGAAATTTAGTTTGTCACTACCTGTGTTAAATTTATGAGTCATTCTGACATATATATGCCTAAATATCCATAAAGGACAATAGGTTGTGGCATTTACATAAACAATGTAGCTGATAAAGGAATATTTCTCACTTTTCACAGAACCCAATATACTGCAAAACTTCCTTCAATACTGATAATAGGCCTAAATAAGGTTTCAAAGAAAAAAAATTAATTAGTCTTCATTTTACAGACCCTGTTGGATCACCTCCATTAAAATTTACTTAAACTTTGCTTGAATGAGCTGTCAACACATTTCAATGGTAACCAAAAGGCGAAAATCTGGCTCCTGGATCATGGCGAAGTCCAAATGCGTTTGTCCTTGAAGTAGCAAAAATGCCACAACATTATGTATTTTACAGTATTTCTATGGTAACTGTCACCTCGCAATTGAGTCCAACATGGAATCAAAAGGTGGCCAGCCTAGTTTGCTATTTCTGAGCTACTTCAGGCCCATCTGTTTTCTAGGGTGACGGAGTTCCACTTTGTTCTGGCTAAAGGTATGAGTCTGTTGAACAAAGAAACTTTAAGCTTGATATTCAGTTATTGATTGATCAGACACACAGTTTGTGCATCTGCATACAGAGGTTCAGGATACAAATTTATTGATAGAAAGTGGAACAGATTGATGCACTGCAAAATTCTTAAACTCTAAATTGATATATAGTTCTTGGCAACGCAATTATAAGGTCTGCAATTTTCTAAAAAGTGACATCATTATATGCACAGAAATGGAGTTTCAGTCGTTTTTAGAGGCTATGCAACCACACATTTTCCAGTTAGCTTCAAGATTATTTATAAATATATGTTGAATTATGTTCTGGTAATAACACAGGAATACTGGTTTGTCAAATAATGTGCAGTTTGCCAATGGTCCTGCTCTGACCCCTTGTTTGTTCTTTTTTGTTCAAGCTAAGTGACAAAAATTTCAAATATTGCCAAATATTGGCAGCCATGTTGGATTCATGGATGTAGACTGGGTCAGATGATCAAAAATAGCATGAAAATAACATCATATTTAAATTCCTCAACCCAAAGAACCCCAAAATCCATGTGTTGAACAACACTGTAGCTCGAACCTCCAAATATTTAATCATCATTAAATGTAACGATGGCAACCATTTAGGATTTTTGGCTCTCATAGGATGCAAACTGTGTCAAATCATCTAAATAAAATTATATTTGAATTCCTTGACCCAAAAAACCCCAAAATCCATGTATGGAACAGCACTATAGCTCAAATCATTGCATAGTCAATCATAAAAAGTAATTACGGCGGCCATTTTGGATTAATTAGGCCTAATGATATGAAGACTGGGTCAAATCATCAAATTAACACCAGATATGAATTCCTTGACCCAGAGAACCCCAAAATCCATGTATTGAACAGCATTGTACCTCAAACCATTACAAAGTTAGTTCTCAAATGCTAAAACGGCGGCCATTTTGGATTATGGGCTCTCACGGGGTTTCCCCGCACTTTTGGGAGGGACGCCCCCGCTAATTTTTTAGATAATCCTTTATAGAACAAGAATCCACAAAGAAACGAACCTTTGCTCTCGACGGTCACGGAATTAGCATATTTAACCCAACTATATATTGATGAATAATAGCCAAAGTCAGAATTTTACTCACATAATGATCTTTTTTTTTTTTTTTTACCTAGTCAAATACCCATCCCTGACATTAACTTAATTTATATCTATGGTCATATTTAGGACTATTTATCGCAATTATAAATAAAATTGTTTGCATTTGTGTTTGCACTAACTATTGTAAAATTTCACAAAGTTTGCAGATTTGCGTTTGTGGAAGTCAATTTTTGTTTGCGTTGCCCACCACTGATGGAAACAAAGTGAAATGGCTGACTTCTGAGCACAATATAACTGTCAATTAATTTGTGTTCACACATTTAACTATGCACTAATATAACTATATATCTATGTATGTACATTCGGAATGTTTAACTATGTATTGATGGTAGGAAGTAAAATAAATAAATACATGATTTCCAATTATATGTCTTGAGTTGCCTTATTTCGTACACCGCTAACAGCACCATTTTGTGGACAGTGGCCTTTAATTTCATATTTCATGTTACACTTTTGAATCCTTTCCAGTTGGCAGGGCTAACCTCAGCTATATGTAGGAGCAATTTTTTTACCAAAGCAGGGATGTCTGGATAGTATTTTGTACAGGTAAGGGTATATATTATACATATTAAGAAACTGGTGAATACAAATTTGGAAAAATTGCAGGAAAGCTGAGCAAACCAAAATAGATGATATTCACATGACTTAATAGGTCAATTCCACAGAAGTGTACCACTTTTAGTATTTTTTTAAATCTTAGTGATCGTCAAATCATTCACAGTAGCAAACCAGTATGGTCTCTACTGCCCAAAACAAGTTAAATGTTTCTCATATTGTGTTCCGTTTTGAAATAATCAACATTTTCCTCCAATTTGTTCAGAATTTTAGGCAAAAATCAAAATTGAAAGAAGCAGTTGCTTATTATCTTCATACTAATCACACATACATCGCAGAAAAGCAAAGTCATGTTTTTCATGCCTGCAAAGGTACTCGGAAGTTGTTTTGAAAACATGTTTACTAACACTAATGTTGAAGAGGATTCACGCTTCATCTACATCAGACATTGCTGGTACATTGTCCCATCAGTCATGCCCAAACATGATAAATTGACCTCACTCAGTGAATTATTTGTTTTTGGCAGACTTTTTTTCATTGTTATCTAGTACATAGTGACAGATTACTGGGCATGAATTGTCTTGAAGATTATTCTCACTCATTTGTATGAAGAATGGTGTGTAAACATTGTCCCTTCAGTCACATTCGAACAAGATAAATTGACCACATGCAGCGATTTACTTGTTTTTTGTTGATTTTAATCATTATTATTTTGTATAAAGTGACACATGGATTGTCCTTTCTAATTTCCAATAATTTTTATGGCGAAAAAGTATTGAAATCCTGACCCTGAGTCAAAAAATCTTACTTCAGTGACTTGGAGCATGGTGAAAAGTTTGGTGATGGATAACTTGTTGCTGAACTGCATGGCAGGGTCTATTAATGCTAATAGGAAATATTAGGACAAACTGTTTGGTAAGTTCATGTGGAATACAAGTTAAATATTCAGCCAACCTGAGTCCAGAAACATGGCCTCTTATCAATATGATATCCATGAAATAATTCAAAAATAAGATGCATGGACTGTCTATGCACCATACTGCATTCACAGGAACCAAAAATACAGGATTATTTTCAAGGATGGCTTGGATTAAAGAGGATTGCAATTACTCAGTTAATCTGGTGCCAGAAGCATGGAAGCTGTCTCCCCACAGACGTGACAAACAAATTGGTTTCCCATTTAGGCCTTTAATAGATATGTTACTAAAAATGTTTCTGACAAGTTTTTCTAGCCTAGAAAATACACTCTAGATGATTTGAAGCCCATAGCATAGACCATAATATGCATATTGCACATGTTAAAACTCTGCCAGGCATAAAAAAACAACCATTTCAACAATAATTTTTTTTTTTTTCGTATGAAGGGATTGAGACACATCCACAAATTTTGGAACATAGTTAGATATTTACCATAACTAATCACAAAAAAAAAAAACGTTATTGTGTACATTTGCCCACGTGGTCATTTTGCCAATATAAAACTCCAATTTTCCGCTGTTTTTTATTCCGGACTCACATTTGGACTACTGCTACACCTTGAACAATGGAAATATATCTGAGAATATTTTTTTTTTTACAATCTTGGCCTACACTAAAATAATTTTGTGTTAAATGTATTAATTTGACAATGTATTCTTTTCTGATGGATCATTGTGTTACTTTAACCTTATATTTCACCAATAATTTGAATCTAAAGACCTTTATTAAATACTTTTGAGATACTGTCCCATCAGTCACAAAGAGGTGTCCCATCAGTCACAGAATGAATGAGGCACTGCTGGAGAACCATTGATCCACCAGTCTAAATGTGGGCCTGATTTGAAAGCTTATCTCAATACGATTACAATGCACTATGATAATAAGTTGTGACATGTGAACTGAGATAGTAATTACATGTTCAGCAAACTCACAAAAAACGGTGGTCAAAAAAGTCCCTTCAGTCACAAGAGCATATTTGACCTCATATCAAAACTAAAAATCAAATTCCGGGGATGTTTTTACAATATTTTGCAACTTCATGGGCACAACAACAAAATGTCATAACATCAAAACCTTCCTCTCATTCCTTCTATTACATTTTGACTCCTATTAAGGTGGAAAATACATTGATTGTCCCAAAGTCACGGTGGAATTGACCAATAAGAAAATTGGTTCTATACCCTAACACTTAAAAAGCTAAAAATGAACTAAACTAGACAGTTGATTGACAATTTTACTGCTTACAGGATATTTGACACATTTTATTGAATATCTTACCAGTAAGTTTTTCCATTGCCTTCAAATTTTGCAAACAATATCATCCTCAGATGCCCAAAAATCTATTTTAATAATATTAATATCAAGCCAGCAATCAGTGTCAGTTCAATGGTGAAATGCAACTACATAGACAAAGTCATTCTGCATGGAAATGGAATTTAAAGTAGAACATTGACGCTAATAGACCAATTTCACAGATGGTTCTCTCAGTAAACACTTGGGGAAAAGTTGTAAATACTTAAATCCCATTGGCTAATAGATTTCCCAACCTTGCCTCTGATTGGTCCAGCCAAGGTGACTCCAAGCTGGAGTATTTTCAGTGCATTTTAATGTAACTTTAAGGCTTTATAACTTGGTCATCCTTTCGGTTTAAATTTTGAAAGTTGTGTTTTCGGATTAGAGTGTAAACATCTCCTATGTGTGAAAAGCAAATAAAGAATCGCAGAAATACAAAAAAGTTATTTTGACTCAATGTTAAGGCCAATCAGTGAAATAGGTCTATTTCAGAGATGTTATTAGTTTTAGCAGGGTTGAGTTATTTGTTTTATCCTTTGCTGGGCACAAATCTGATATAATAATCAATTCCTCACATTAATTCAACGCCAATTTAAAGTCTGGAAGAGAAAAGGCTTTGGATGACCGAAACGCTTTCACAGAACTTTGTTTGAAGGACTTAGGGCAGATTTCACGAAAAGTGCTCTCAGAGGGCACCTTAAACTTTCCAACCCTTTTCTTATCTCTCTGTTGCTGCCTGAAGCAAGTTAACCTTTTACTCAGTACATCTGTGAGCTAATGAATAAATATCATTAAAATAATCCTCAAATATGTAGCTTTTTGCTCTTAAAAATTATTTTTTTTATCCCTCATGAGGACAATTATTTTTGACGACCAAACTTACTGGTGATCAGACGTGCTTACTTTGGCACTCTGTGGAATCTGCTAAAACCAATTCAGGAAAATGTAACGATGTGTGATTGATAAAACACATCTTGAAAATTATTTTGGAACCACTTTTATTTGTGTTGGTCATTATAAAACTTGAAAAAAATGAAAAATAAAAAAAGACTGCTAATGTAACTCGATTCCGTCACAGGACACTGAGGTTACATCAGCAACTTTTACATGGGAATTTTTCTGTGTTCTTGCTACTTATGCAAATTTCGAACCTGAAATTCTAAAATTTCATTGAAAAATCTGTTTTTTTTGCCTGTACGCATCACCAAAAACATAAACAGCTGTGTGCAGTAGCTGTTTTTTTATTGCTAATGTAACTACAATTTAGCATCTGTCCATTTCATATTGTTACATTAGCAAAATTTGTCTATTTTAATTTCGTTAACGAACACATGATTTGATCTCAATTTTTTTCTGAACTGAAAGCCAGGTCTCCCAGGAGCAGGCCAGGGTTGGTACCCTGCTGGTGTTTTCATTTATATTGCAGTAGTATCAGCATAAAAAAAATGTTGTCCTCCATCATTTAACTTTGTTACATTAGCACAAGGCGATATTTTTAGTTACTCTGATCTAACAATCAAACAGCAAACAGTGTTTACCCATAATTTTATTTAATGGGTTGACACAGTAAAAGATTTAGATTTCAGTTTTTTTTTTCTGCCAGCTATCCCTAGAAAAAACACCCTGAGAAAATTTGAGAAGCTACGAATCAATTATGTGTGGCCTTTTCTGTCTTTGTGCTAGCGTAACTTGTGGTAAGTCATTTTGCTGCTTTTCATGAAATAATTATTTATGCCTTAGAGGAACATTTACTTCAATGGGTCAGGTGTATAAATTAAAGCTTTTTGTGTTCTTGGGAGTAGTTTTAAAAGCTAATAATGTATTTCTTGTGTCAATTATTGTCAAACTCTCTAATACAAGTGATAGAGAGAGAGGTCTCTGAAAGCCAAAATTCATTGGCTTTCTTGGTTTCAGTATTACCACCTAGCTGAACTTTCAGTTTCTATGGCAACCACAGAATGACTTCAAAATTTTTAAATTGTCCAAAATTTTGCAAATCCATTCCAAAAATGCTGAATTTTATCCTGTGAAAAATTCATAGTTCGCGATTGAAAATAAACATCCATATAAAAAAAGCCTCAAACTTACTGAACGCCCCTCGTACCTATCAACACAGTTGCATCTGAAATATATTTAGCAACAGTCTAGGATATGCTTCACATTATCAAAAAAGAACCACAAAAGATTCCGTTTAGTGTTTTCACAAGTTTATTTCATAATAATTCCAAGCATGATCAAAGCTATACAGTATACACTGTCATTTAAAAGTTTGAGAAAGCTAAACCATTCACAGACAGTCACATGCTCAAGCAAATATAATAAAATCAGTCATTGCTAAAAGAAACATTTTTCTCAGAAACTGACCAACAGGGATGAAACATGGCTGTCACCATGTTGCATACAGTGTACCCTAAATCATCTTCACTTCTCAATTGTGCCCTAACAGCATACATGCAGTGAACAGACTGTACCTGTCCCTCTGCATCAAAAGCCTTCTCCATCGGTGGAGGGACAGTCCGAAATGGGAGGTCAGCTCAAATCAAACTAAAATGTTGCATTTGCCAAGCTCGAGCCAAGTCCAGGCAAATAGGAAGATTCTGAACTCTAAACAGGGGTCTTGGCAGGACTTATGAAAATTACAAGTCAACCAAAATGAAAATCACAAGTCAATCATTTTGGTAAAACAAAAAGGTCTTTGAAAATCTCTTTAAATATGCGTTTTAAATGTCTAAAAATTCGAAGTAATGATTTTAAGTTGTGTATCTGGTATGTATCCCCCATGTACATGGTACATTGCTTATAACGAATAAAGAGAGGGGACTTTATTAAAGCCTGTGTAAAGGTATAGATATAGAGAGTGCCACATGTTAAAATTTTTGACTTGTATTTTGCTAAATTTTGACTTGTATGAAACCGACGGCTGAGGAGCGCAAGTGCTTGAAGCGCATGGAATTGTCAAGGCATGCGAGGGTGAGCATCCACTATTAATATTTATTGGGTTTCCCTGTATATAGTATATACGTACATGTGCAATTGTTTTCTACTGATGAAATATATAGACCACTGAAAAGTGTCACTTTTCAACTATGCAAACCAGAGAAGTTTTCACATCTATAGGTCAATTTGTAAAACAATCTCCGATTGCAAATGACCTTCGGCACTTTTTGGATTGAGTTAGCAGGCTCAGTCTTGAATATATTCTAGGGACAAATAAATAAAAATGCCCTTACTAGAATGTTCAGCCTTCCCATATTTAGAACTGTGCATGTGACATTAGCAGTTAAACCCAATCGTGAAAAGCAATTTTAACATAAGGTATATCACCCAACATGCAATAATTGTCGTTATACATTCGTACTGAGATTTCATATGACTGCTTCGAGACTTTGCACACATTTCAGGCATTTTATCAATAACAAGGTGCAAAGGTTTTTGTCTTTGACAGGTGTTCTTGGTACTGAGTTCAACTTTATTGTTAGGCAGTAAACAAGCACATGGTTGAATTCGTTCATCAACTCCCACCCAGAAAGACAGACCAAATTCGGTCAACAGTCTCTGTGGATTGGGTATGATTATGTCCAGGTGTTTCAAGGGGTTGTCACTGAGATGAATATACTCCAGTGAGAATAACATCTCGAAGGCTGTTTTGGCAACATGTGAAATAGAATTCATTCTCATATCAATACTAACCATGTTGGGATAGGTCAGAAAACTGTTAGAGTGAATCGCATCAATTGAGTTATTTGGAAGGCTCAGTGACTTCATCGCATCTTCAGTGGCTTCTGGTATTTTATTTAAGTTACCTGCAGTTATTGACATCTGTGTGAGATAAGCTTTGTCGATCGTTGCTTTCGCTACGACCTGGGCAGGCATTTCCAAATTTCTTGTCACAATTATTTCCAAGAAGGAACATTTGACCAAGAAGTTTACAAGCAAAGTTGTTTGGTCATGAATGTAAAATGGAAAGCTGGAGTACACGTATAAAGATCTCAATGCTGGCAATTCTGTCATCCCGGCTATTTCAATAAAATATTCAGTGAAAATACTCAAAACTTGTAAAGATTCCAGGCCATGGAATGAATACCTTGGTATGTACCTGAGTTTTGGTGCATCAATAGTAAGCCTTTGAAGATTTTTTAAGGTTGATAATCCATAGTTTGATAAGGAAGTCATGAGAGTTAAACCAAGATCCAGGGATTTCAGAGATGGAGCGCTGTCAAAGTAATATGCCTGAAAATCGCTGGTGCGAAGATTGTCAATCAAAAGATTGAGTAATCGGTCATTGAAAACACCTCTTTCAATTGATAAAATAGGAAAAATCAAGGTCACGCTTTCAAGATCATCAGAAAATGTACCAGATGCCAGGCAATCGACAATATAGTTCCCATGTATAAATACAGATTTGACCTCGGTGCGATTGTCAAAGCAAGGCAGAACTTTAATATTATCAATAAGAGAACATCTATATACCGAGAGAGTGATTAAATCGAAGCATTGTACTGAATCTGTCTCATTACTGTCATTGCAACTTCTTGTAACATCATTTTCTTCCACTGGATTGTCTTTCATCATTTGATCTTGTATTATTTGATCCTCATTTGTTTGATCTTTGTGCAGTTCATCTTCATCCACAAAATGTTCAGTACTTGTAAAAACAAATGTTGCATTACTTTCTGCATCATCTATAGCATCATTTTCACTGCTGTGGTCTTCATTGGAATCGTTGGGACACAGTGAGTACACTGTAAAATTTGAAATTTTGAGTCAGCTCAAATGATTGAGTGAGATGGTTGCACAAATTGTTTGAGCTAACATAGCTCTGGGTTTTGAGTTATGATAATCTTTTCGTTGTTATAACTTAAAACAACAAGCTATGACAGCTCAAAGGAATTGTGCAACCATCTCACTCAATCATTTAAGCTGACTCAAAATTCAAATTTTACAGTGTAGTTATTGTTAATCTCTGCTGATATGTAATTCTCCTTGTTGAACTCACCTTCATGTGAATGTGTTGTACTGTCGTATTGTGGTGAGACTTCCATGGTAGCATTGCCACATGTCAGTTTGAAGATCATTGTAAAATATATTAAAGTCATCATATTTTGATGATAAAATTTCATTGTGTAAAAGCTAGGCAAAATGTAAAGTCAAGAAAGTACGGCAATAACTAATGGTTCACAATGTAGTCCTTTTCATATCCTTGCACTTCAAGCTGTGGCAACCAACAATGATGATCATCTCAATCATACAACTGTGTCTCTCAACTTTCTCTGACCAATGTATTCAAAGGAGGGAGTGTCAGGCAATTAATTGCTGTAATCGATAATCATGTTGCACACGATCATTTGATTAGTTGGCTTGATATGAAATCATATTGACCATTGTCTGCGATGCAATTGGAAACCTGTGCTGAGATGGTGGGCGTTATAGCACATGATTGTAGTCTTTAATCAAATTACGTGCTGTCATGGCAGCTGGGCAATTAAGTAATACGTTAACTTACTGTTAGAGCCATTAGATACACCTATTCAAATTTCTGTTAATTGATTGATTTCAATTTTTCTAGGCCATCTATCCATAGAGAAAAGCAGCATCAAAAAAATTACAACCTCACTCCGCCTTATTTGAAATCGTCCAACAAACATTTCACACTCATGCAGGCTCAGAGTCTACTAATACGAAATTGGCTGTAAAGGAGAGACCCAGTCAACAATGGACCAATCGGCCCTTGGGCAGATTTCACATAATGCTGCAAAATGATTTACCAGTGCTAATGAAAAAGGGTCATTCCACAATAACTAAGACAAAACTGTCACTGGTGTTACAGTAAAAGTTAAGAAACACAATTGACTAAATGTAAAACAAGTGACCAAATTAATAATTGTTTGAAATATTTCCCATTAAAATAAGAATTTAATTGGATTTTTTGCAACCATTCACTACTGGTTTTACCATTGGACCCCAGTGTTAACCATTTTTGAGTAACACCAGTGACGGTAACACCACTGACGGTAACACCAGTGACAATTTGCGCTGAAATACCAATTACTCCCACAGTGATGCAATGATTTGAACAGGTGTTGCCAAAGATTGATCTCTGTAAACAGGACATATCCTGTGACTGAGGCAGTTTTTGAAAATTCTAGAATAATAGACCATTTTTTAGGGTAACACCAGTGACACCAAAAAAGAATACTCTTAATTTCAACTGACTCTAGAGCCATCCTTCATGCTAAAAACATATGAATGCCAAAATATGTAGTTATCATGGATGAGTGTCCATCAGAAGATGCCCCTTGGTACATTAGACCAAAGATAGAAGGGAGCATTCCTTTTACAGCCATGCTTTATTTAATGAGTAACACCAGTGACATGTTTTCTGGTGACGAGGGCATTTGGTCTTCCACAGTATACACAGGAGAGGAAAAATTCAGTCGGTCTTGGGATATAAGTATGTGGAGTAGTTGTCCTGAGATTTAGACCCACCACAAACATTTACATTGATTTGACATGGTTAAAAACGTATGATAATTGAAAGAAGAATTTTCTGTGATATCACTTTTTGGATATATTTCTGATATTGTTAAGGGTTTACAATATAAGCAGTAGCTGATAATATCATTTAAAAATGAAAATAACTTCTTTAAAAGAGGGGAAAGGCATATGATTAGAAACAAAATCCTAATATTATGATCTTGCTGTAAACAGCTTGAGTGACACAAAAGACTCAGTTACTGTGGAATCACCCAAAATTTTGACATAAGCTACATATTAAGCACAATCCTGATCTTCCAGCACATAAGGTCCAACATAATTGAATATTAGCTTCTTAGATCTTCTCAAAGCACTTTTTCTGAGGATGGCTGACAGGACAAAAAAGCTGTAATCTCAGTTTTACAGTGACAATGTATTAAATAAAATCATGAGTGGGTCAGTAGATCAGAGTAGCTAAATTTCAATTATGTCTGGCCTAGTGCTGATGTAACTGCAAAAAAAGATCATGGACAATATTTTTTAAGCTGATCCTAACTGCAATGCAAGTGAAAATACCAGCAGGGTACCACATCTGGCCTGCTCCTGGGAGATCTGGCTTTCAGTACAGAAAAAATTCTACAGCTGATCATGACATTGTGTTCGTTAGTATAAATTGCATAGCTCTCAGATTAATGCTACAGTCTCACGGCACGTTACGGAGAACTTTTTTGCCGCTGAGGGATAGCTTGAGATGAATTCTAGGAAAAAATTACCATCCCGGTGACATACAATGTTTATAAAACGATTATATAATTAATTAAAAGCATATCACGGCGGGATAAGATCGTAAATCGGCGGGATAAGATCGTAAATCGGCAGAGACAAGATCATATCCCTGTGGGAAAGATCTAAATGCCTGGGGGGCAAGATCTAAATGCCTGTGGGATGTCAAAAATCGTCGGCGGGATGTCAAAAGACCGTCGGCGGGATGTCAAAAACTGCCGGCGAGGCTGCAAATGTCCCGCAGGGGAAGTAAAGATATCCTGCAGGGGCAGGAGTGGTCCCCGCAGGGGCAGGAGAGGTCCCCTCAGGGGCAGGGGATGTCCTAATATCCCGCCGGAGATGTTTTTGAGACGTTCTCACTGAAAAAATCCCCGCCAGACATCCAAAAATCAAGAAAATTTTGGGCTCTGTTCCGCCGTCATGGAAAAAAAGGTTCAACGTGTTGAATCTTTTTTGACATCCACGGCGCAGTTTTTCCATTTCTAGGAACACCTGAGGGAAACAAAAACTACCCCTGAGGGATGTGAAAAGTCGACGGCGGATTACCCAAATTCATCCAAATTACCAGGAAATACCATCCCGCCGACGCCTAAAGTGTTCCATAACGTGCCGTGAGAATGGGGCATAACTTGGTAATGGGTTCACTTGATTCAGGAAGCATCAGAGAGATAACAAAACGGTGGAAAAGTTTGAGGTGCTCTCTGAGAGCACTTTTTGTGAAATCTGCCCCAGGTCTATTTCAGGTAGGCAAACAGCTGTTGGCTAATAAATGTCCACCCAGCGTTGGCCCATCCACTTTGACAGGCATCCTGGTCAATGCCCAAAGAAAAGAAAGTGGCCCAACGTTGGTTTGACATTGGCCTGATGCTATTTCTCTATATAAAGTTGCCCATGTTGGCCCTCTCTATTGGCCCTACATCGGACTAGCAATCAATCAATCAATTAATTTAATGGCCTCCATTACACCTCTAAGAATTTTCAAGTCATAAGTTCATTTTGAAGATGCACAGTTGAAAAATATTTCCAAGGACACTTTTATAGCAGTACATATATATGACTCTTTTTAATATATTTGTAATTCAAACAAGACACTTTTCCATTTATTTGAATTCACACCCCGAAAGTATCAATGCAAACCAACAAAGAAGGTCCCAATCAGCCATTTGCAAAACTTGGTTTTTAAATTAAATTGCAGTTGAACTCAGGTTTGAAAAACTATTTTAACATCAGGCATAAGACCCAAAAAGCAATAATTGCTGCTCTACATTCGTACTGAGATTTTATCCAACTGCTTTGAGACTTGGCACACTTTTCAGGCATCATATCAATAACGATGTTCAATGGTTCTTGTCTATGACAGGTGTTCTTTGTACTGAGTTCAACTCTACTGTTGGGCAGTAAACATGCACATGCTCGGATTCGTTCGTCCAATGTCACCCAAAAATACAATCCAAATGCCATTGTCCACCTCTGAGGATTTGGTATTATTATATCCAGGTATTTCAAGGGGTTGTCGCTGAGATAAATGTGCTCCAGGGAAAATAACATCTCAAAAGCAGCTTTTGCCACATGCGAAATAGAATTGGTTCTCAAGTCAATAAAAACGACACTGCGATAGCTCAGAAAACTGTCAGTGTTAATCTGGCCTATTGTGTTATTTGGAAGGCTCAGTGAGAAGACTTTATCTTCAGTGGCTTCTGGTATTTCCTTTAATTTACCAGCAGTTATGGCCAGTCGATGGAGATCAGGTTTGCCAATCATGGAACTTTCCAAGATATTTTCTGATATATCAAAATTGTTAATCTCAATATCATCCATGCGATGGCATCCAGTTAAGAAATGTGCGAAGGAAGTCTTTTGTTCATGAATGTCTAAGGTAGGCACTGAATAAAGATATAACGACCTCAATTCGGGCAAATCTGTTATTCCAACTACTTCAATAAGCCGTTCTGTAATAATACTCAAACTATGTAAAGATTTTAGGCCATGCAGAGAGTACCTTGGTATGTACTTGAGTTTTGGTGCATTAATGACAAGTGTTTCAAGATAGCTCAAGGTTGATAATCCATAATTTGATAAGGAAGTCATGACATCTAAACCCAGATATAGGGATTCAAGAGATGGAGCACTGTCAAAGTAGAATCCTTGGATGTCACTGGCTTGAAGATTTTCTATGTACAGATGTATTAAATGGTCATTGAAAACTCCTTTTTTAATGGATATAGGGTAATGTTCTTTGAGTCGGACACTTAAATTCTGTACATGTTTAAAAAGTGATATCTTACTTGGCCTATGGGTTATTGATAGTCAACCAGGGCCTCAAATTAATCGTTTTTGCCAAATCTAACAGAAAATTTACAATTAGCACAACACAAGAACTATGTTTTTGGTTAAATTTCTGAAATAAGAAATGACATAGGGTATCTTTGAGTCGGACAGCTGTGTTGTAAAAACATGACATCAAAGGTATAGGTGCTTTAGAGCCTTCCCTTCAATTGAAATAGCTCATATTTGATCACAAAATGGGTTAAACTTACAGGTAACTGAACGACATGGAAACTGAAGTCAAATCAATACCATAGGCCAGCAAAGGATCCTTCAAATTAGACAAAAATTCACTAAAAATCACAATTTTATGACAACAAATTCTGATAAATCGGGAATTTTACCCCATCTTTAGAGCCGTGAAAAACACACTTCCGTTGTTCATATCATGCTGATATTTTTGGTAGAGATAAAGGACATCTTGGGCTACAAATTGGTACCAAATATACTAGTATACGAGCTCTCAATTAGCCTGTGGAGCCCAACAAAAAGTGTCCGACTCAAGGTTACCTTTCCTAAGTGTCCGACTCAAAGAACTTTACCCCTAATGGGGAAAATCAGTGACAAGCCATTAAGATGCAGACTAGAAAATGTACTAGATGCTAGATACTCTACAGTGTAATGTCCGGATATATATAGGGATGAGGCCGAAGTGTGTTGGGTATAGCAAGGCATTATTTTAACGTTGCCTATCACTGAGCATGTACGGGATGACATATAGGCATGATCCCCGGAGCATAAGACCAGATTAGTGTCATTACTGTCATGGCAGCTAATTGCAACATTTTGATATTCTTTTACTTGATTGTCTTTTGCATGAGCATTTATTGCTTTATTTTCTTTTGCTTGACTTTCATACAATTGACCTTCTTCTATTACTTCTTCTGTACTGGTTATGACAAATGTTGCATTAACTATAGCACCATCTATAGTCACATTTTCGGTACTGTTCTCTTTGTTTGTGTCATTATAAAATAATGTGCTATTAGAGCCCTCGGCAATGTAATTTTCATACTTGAACTCTCCTCCATCTGGTTGTACTGTACTGTCATAATTCTGTGAGACTTCGGTGGTAGCATTGCAAGATGTTATTATCCAAAATGGAAATGTTAAAGTAATAATTGGTTGATAAAATCTCATTTTGCAAAAAAAAAAAGTAAAATCCAAATGGAAAATATAATTATAAATAGAGAATTATTTGATATATATATAAGGCTTATTCAGAGAAAAATATTCCTTCACATCAACTGTAACAACTGACTTTAATGTTTACAATTTCTAAATGTTTGCTTCGATTTTCTCTCTGCCTTTTATAGGAGGGAACGAATGAAATGTGTCCCAACTCACTGTCATATGTATCACAACAATCACATAATTCAACAATGTCCTTGACTTGAATTGAAATGATAGACTATTGTCTGCGATGTATTATGAAAGTCATGCTGAGATGACGAATGAATTGGTGCATTGTATTCTCTAATCGAATTAAGTGCTGTGATGGCAGCTGAGTGATTAAGCATGTTAAGTAACACTTCAACACAATGCTAATGTAATGATACAGATCCAATATACAATGTGCTGTCATAGGAGCTGAGTGATTAAGCATGTTGAGTAACACTTCAACACAATACTCTTGTAATGATACTGATCAAATACATATTTTAATCAGCTACTTATGGACCACAACAAGGGGTAGAATACCTGATTGGTTCTTTCTATGGGTTTTTCTTGGTACATTGGTACAAGAAAACTTAGACAAGGATTAAACAGTCATGAAAAGCAATCTAGGGTTGAGGAAGGCTACAGCTGCCTGATTCAGTTGCGACCGTTAGCGAGCAGGCTACAACATTTCACAAGAGGTGCTCTATTTCACGTCCTCGCACACATAAATTTCTGCAGAGTTCTGATGAGCGCGGACCTGACAGGCAACAGCGCGGACCTTAGGAGCAGCAGTCCCAGTGACCCAGAGGCTAATTCGATAGCCATTTCGACTTGAATTTCGTCAGACTGCAGCCTCGCTCGCTCACCTGCTTACAGAGCAGCCTGTTGGTATCAAGGAGCTGAGGTACTGGTCCCAAAGTGTCAAAATGCATAGGCATATTTCGCAGGGGGTCAGGGAGGGGGGGGGCTGCAGCCCCCCCCCCTGGCATCAAGGCAAATGGCTCATCAGGGCAAATCCTGACCAATATCAGGGCAGATCCACTGCCCTGGTCACATTCGCGCCATGTTAAAATTTCAGGGCAAAATTATCACAGCCGTCCCATACGCCTATGTGTCAAATGCCAAAATCTCTAACAGTATAAGATCAATCAACATGCCATTTGCATATTTGAGCATACTGCACCCAAAGTGCTTTTCAATTGGAGACTTGGGAGTTTGTGAGATGTTTCTATTCACCTACATACTGCTTCTTTTTTAAACGTTCTCCAGAGGGCTACATACCGCTTTCTTTTGAAAAACTTCCAGAGGGCCACATACTGCTTTCTTTTCTGAAACAATGTCATCCTCCAGAGAGCTTCATACTGCTATCTTTTCAGACACATCCTCCAGAGGGCTATATGCTGGTTTCTTTCAGAAGGATCCTCCAGAACTCAGATCTCAGAACTTATTTATTTACACATGATCATAATTACATTACAAAACAAAACAATTAATGTCAGAAGGCAATATAAAGAGAAACATAAAAATAGGTAACTTAGCAAACATAAAAAGAAAAAAAGAAAGAAGAAAAAAAAGAAAGAAAAAGGTTAATGACAGAATAGGGAAATATATTTTTTTGTGAAGCGAAATTTGGATAATGATCATGAGAAGGTGCTTCCTGAAGACTGGAAGCACCTCATGATAGATGGGGATGAAAATGAATGATGAGAATGTAAAACTGAAATGGAAGTCGTTGTGAATTTCATCCTGTTAAAATGGTAACTAACAACCTGGCGTTATGAAAAGAGAAATGTCGAGAAAAAAGATAGTACTCTGTTCGAGAAATGTCAATAATAAAGGTATTACTCTGTTAGTTGTCTGTTACAAATGTAACACTGGCGATTACTACATGTCGCATTATAGTTATCTCTGATAAAAACTAACTTAATATGTCTGGCATACCCATGGTAACTATGAGTGAAAATTTTGTCCTTAATAGAAGCCCTCCAGAGGGCTCATACTGCTTTCTTTTCCGAAACGTCCTCCAGAGGGCTACATACTGCCTTCTTCTCGGAAACATTCTCCAGAGGGCTACATATCGTTTTCTCTCAGAAACGTTCTCCAGAGGGCTACATACTGCTTTCTTTCGGAAACATTCTCCAGAGGGCCTCATACTGCTGTCTTTTTGAAACATTACTAGAGGGCTACATACTGCTTTCTTTTCGGAAACATTCACCAAAGACCTCCATACTGCTGTCTTTTTGAAACATCCTCCAGAGGGCTACATACTGCTTTCTTTTTGAAAAATCCTCCAGAGGGCTACAAACTGCTTTCTTTTCAGAAACATCCTCCAGAAGGCTACGTACTGCTGTATTTTCGGAAACATTCTCCAGAGGGCTACATACTGCTTTATCCTTTAAACATCCTCCAGAGGGCTATATACTGCTTTCTTTTTTAACAGCTTCCGGTGGGATACATACCACCTTCTTTTCAGAAACACCCTCCAGAGGGCTTCACACTGCTTTCTTTTCTGAAACATCCTCCAGAGGGCTAGATACCCCTTTCTTTTCGGAAACAACCTCAAGAGGGCTAGATACTACTTTCTTTTTTAAACAACCTCCAGAGGGATACAGTGCTGCCTGTAAATAAGATAAATGCATGACATTGTTCCATTGCATCAATGCTAGACATCCTCAACCAGACTGCTTGTTGAAGCATGAACTCTCTCATCCGACGAGAGGAAAACGTATTGGGTCATAAAGGCCAATTTGTGAGGCATGTCGGATAACAATGGCAGCAAATTTTCTTTGCTGTAGTCAGAGTTAGGTATGGGTTAAAGTCTTCATCAATTTCATTATTTGAAGAGGCACCATTGAAATTAAACAAAAGCCTATACTCTGTTGTTTGCTCTGTTGAATCGGGTCATTCTCAGCAGTTGCACCATTTGAGGTAATAACATTGGATAGATAAGATTTTTGAGTAGGATATTCTATGCTGTCATTTCTTGGATAAGATTCTGTTTGGAAAATGTGCTTGGCTGTATTAGTATAAACATGATTTTCTATTTTGGAGGCTTAATCCAGGGTAATTTTAGGTGTATTTCAGCCGCTATCAACAAGAAAAGATACATTGCTTCCCCTCTGTGCAATACTGTTTGTTTTAGAGATTAAAATATCAGTGTTATAATTTTGCATATCTTTTGCATTTTGATCAGTTTTTTTCTAAAATTACAGGAGCTCTCTCCTTTGAGGAGCTGGATTTGTTTTTTTTTTAAGCAGAATTCTCATTTGTGTGATTGGCCGCATATGGAGTATGTCTGGATTGTCTGGTAACAACAGAAAATGCTGCTGTTTTATTCCTAGTAGTAACACTCATATCTGAATCAGAAGCTGCATTATTAGATTCCGGGCCGAGTTCTTTTGATATAGATATTGACAAAACTGTATAAATATTATTCCAAAGTAGGAAATAAATAGAAATATTCTGCAACAGAATTGTAAGGCCAATCACGTAGAAGGAGATGAGTCACGTGACACACCAATAAATACTGATATTGTTGTCTGAAAAGTGTTATTGGCTAGTGGAGAGTGATATTGGCGTGCCCCTATACTCTAAGCAGCAACAATGCACTTAATTGCCAATTACTTAAGGGAAGGCCTGGTAGGAGGAAATGGAAACTTCTCGAAATGTCAATGTATCAATTTATAAATATGCCCATTGTAAATAATGGGAAAAATAAAATATATTTCATATAAAAAAGTTAAATATCTATAGAAAAACCAGTATTTTACAGATATGTATAAGTCTGAAAATTGTGGTGCAGAATATAACAAATAGTGGATGTTGAGTCGACCAATATTGAGTTTTATTGGCCTTAGCAGGTTATATTGGTCTCGGCCTACGGCCTCGACCAATATCACTGCTTCGGCCAATAAAACTCAATATTGGTCTCCTCACCATCCACTATCTATATAATATATGCCATAGACATCTTGTGACGAAGAGGCTACTGAGACAAGCTTCACTTTGAGTCAATACAAGATCTAATAAAAAACAAACAGACTATATATGGGGCCAAGTTTCTCTGATTTATTTGTAATTCAGTTGCCAGCATTTATCTTCATTTTAATTTGGACTTCATTTCATATTACAAACCACTGTATGGCTAGGCATTGGCATAGCCTTACGAAACCATTGATTCTGCAATGATGGAAAAATGGAAATTTGTATAAACAAAGAACAAAACGATTTTAATTAGGACTACATTTTATAATTAAAAGTGGTTTCAGTTTACTGCTGTATCTGTATTTGAATTTTCATCTCTCTAATAATCATTGATCATTAATTTTACATGCTGAATGGAATTTCATACAAATAAATACTTAATACCTCTGCGATCTCTAAAGAAAATTCGGAGCACAGGCTGTATAATTTGTCAACATTGTAACTGCTACCAGGTACTACCATTTGATGAATATCTCACTTGTGAAATCTGTGTTGCGGCATTAGTCCTAGACAATCAACTAAAATGTACATGAACACTAGGAAATGTGGAAATTCAAAATGTCTGGAGAAATAATAGACTGACATTAATGCAATGACAACAAATAAGATTCATAATGATTAAGGATTGTTTTGTCTATGACAGGTGTTCTTGGTACTTAGTTCAATCTTATTGTTGGGCAGTAAACAAACGCATGCTTGGATTCATCTTGGATTCATCTTGGATTCATCTTGGATTCATTCATCTGCTGTCACCCAAAAAGACAGACCCAATGCAGTCGACCACCTCTGCGGATTAGGTATTATTATTTCAAGGTGTTTCAAGGGGTTGTCACTCAGATCAATAATCTTCAGTGAGAATAACATCTAAAAAGCAGTTTTTGCAACATGTGAAATAGAATTCATTCTCATATCAATTTCAACCGCGTTGTGATAATCCTGAAGACTCAGTAGCATCACCAAATCTCCAGTGGCTTCTGGTATTTCATTCAAGTTACCTCCAGTTATTGACATCTGTGTGAGATAAGGTTTGTCAATCATTGCTTTTGCTAAGATCTGCGCAGGTATTTCCAAATTGTTTGTCGCCATTATATCCAAGAAATCAAATGTTTTAAATCAAATGGTTTAAATTAAGCAAACCTGGTTCCCGTAGAAGCATTTCTGTTCATGTTGTGAGTCGAAAGTGATGGTCAACGAGAGACCTCGTGAAAAATTCAGCAGAAGATTTTCTTGCACAGTGTGCGAGTGAAGCCCTAGGTACCACTTACCATTATAGTTCCACTCACAAGTCAGTGGCAATGTGCTGTATCTCTTTAGCAAGCTTGAAACTGAGGTTCAAGCCACATTGCAATTTTTTTTTTCAAATGGCTGTCTATGTAGTAATTAATTTCTTCAATATGACTAATTAGTTACTCACTAGACAAACATGACTGAGCATTTTAAAAGGCACCATCAAATGACTAACCTAATTAGTTATTTTGACAATGTTAATTAGTCAACAAGATTTTCAGTGTACTTATGCTAGCTTTTCACAGAAATGATTCAGAGGCATTTTGCCACGGCAATTCTGCATTTTCCAGGAAAGTAGGAGATGATTCAACTAATTTCAACAATTCAGCGACGATAATTTCGTGTACGGCGCATGCGTCATGAAAGGCCTCATCAATGTTCCTATAAATCACATGACAAGTGGGCGAAGCAAAAATTTTGCCTCACTAAAGATTCAACCTGTTGAATCTTGAAAAAGCAAGGATCCATGATGCAAAAGGCATAAAAGACCCCAAAAGTACTTGGGCAAGTCTACAGATTGCCTGGGCGAGGCTTCAGACTGCTTGGGCGATGCTACTTTATCATTGATTCAATACAACTTCGGCGACGCGCCTGCACAACTCGCCAACGCCAAGATTGTGATGAATCGCCGATACGGCTCTTTGCGTCTCTGAAACAGACCTTTGCTTGGGCGTAATTCATGAATTCCATGATAATAGGAAATGGCTCAGAAACATGACCTTTTCTTACATTAAGGGACCTTGAAAAGACAATTTTCAATATATTTACATGAAACAAAATTAGTTCTAATCTAGATATGTGTGCGCATCTGGTATTTTCATTAAACGTGAACAATTGGTGCCGGTTAGATTATTTTCGGCTGAATATTTCCAGGAAATCATGATTTTTTTAATTATCTCAATTATTTTGGCCTAAAAAATTAAGAAAAATGCTATTTTCTAAGGCTTCAATACAACTGGATATGTTGGGTCTTGATGTTTGATGTTGACATCACCGAGTGCTAATATACTTGAAATTTACAAATTTTTAAGAATTTTTGCCATGGTAGGATTTTGTTGCTGTATAGGCCAATTTCAATTAAGCGTAACGGAATCACATCAGACAGCGTAACGGAATCACACAATTTTCTTCCGAACCTTGTCCCAAAGAGGGCAGCACAACTCTCATCTGTGCAATCTCAAACATAATTGATATTAAAATGTTTTTAGAGTATATCCCTGGGATGATCACGGTCAGTCTATCTTTTCCATAGTTGGAGCAGTTTTCATAAATCAGACAATGAAATCAAAAAGTAACAAAATTTGCTGTTTTTGTCCGTGATTCCGTTACGCTGTGTTCAGCCTGCTGTAAAAAACTGCTCGGGCTGATCACAGACATTCTATGTATCAAAAATGTTAGTTCATATTCATTTAAGTCAAAATAGATCACTAAGTCATAATTTCTGCAAACACAAATTTTGTGATGCATCATGAAAGTGTAATTTTTGTGATTTTTCTGTGATTCCGTTACCATGGAATTAATGAATTCATGATCTGTGGGGTGCCTGGGTGATGCTACAGGCTACTTGGACGAGGCCACAGGCTACCTGGGCAAGGCTACAGGCTACCTGGGTGAGACTACAGGTTGCTTGGGCAATGTTACAGTCCGTCTCAGTTCTGGAATGAGTGTTTGTCGTCAAAAATCTGATAAATACAGCAGCAAAACATCACAAAAATGTGACAGAAAAATTGCAAATTTGCTAATCCAGCCACGAGTATGTGTATTTCTGCTGCATGAACTGTAGATTAGGAGCAATCGGGCCAAACACCAGTACCAATAATGAGCGATTCAGCATGGAAAACGAGTGCGTCGTCTTAGGATCCACCCACGACGATGTAAGACCTTTAATCGATTATATAATTGTCCAAAAGTGGCTGAAATCGCCGAAATAACACTTCCTGGTACCCTGACAGCCTCCTCTACGCAAAACCACTGCCGTGAGAACTAATGCCTAGTTCTCATGGAGACGTAACAGAGGGTTTAAGCGACGGCGTATCTTATATTTCCAGGATAGGGCAAAGATTTGAGCATGTTCGCCGTCAATTTTGGCTTTACGGCGCGACAGGAACAGCATGCGCCGTTTTAAGAGGTCTTTCTACGCAATTCCTAGAAATTTGACGATGCAGGAAAAAAAGATTCAACCGGTTGAATCTTTGCGAAGAAAGAAGTGGTGAAGCAAGAAGAAGCGTAAAAAGAAATCAGTGCGCGCCGCAGGTTTTTAAAGTTGCGACGCACAAAGAAGAGCTTCGCCGCAGAAACAGCAGTGTAGCAGAAAGCTCTTGCTTCATGTCACATGTTTCAGACACGCGCCGCGGGAAGTCACATGTGCGGCGCACGTGAGAGGGTGCGCGCCGCGTCTTATGGACCCCCAATGCAGCAGACAGAGTGGCGCCTGAGTGCATGCGTTGTTCTATTTTTAGCATCAACCCTTTGTCTGCGTGTCACCCTCTTTCTGCGCAGAGGCTGGGGCAGCAGCAGCGAAGAAGGGGGGGGCGAAGGAGGGGAAAAGAGGCGGTCCGCACCCTGCATATATATAGAGGGGGCCAGTTTAGAGCACCATACCCACTCAGACCTTCGACCAGAACACACCTAGAATCCACGACACTATCAACTGCTACATTTGCTGCTACTTTTGTTGCTACAATTGTACTTTTGCTGCTACAACATGGGACCAAAGAGGAGAAAGGGGACCGTGGTCACCAGGGCACCAACCAAGCTCAGCACGAGGTCTACACTTCACACTCCTGCTGGAACTGCAGTGACAACTCCAGCTGCAACTCCTGTCCATGAGCCTTCAGATGCTGCAGTGACTGCGTTCTACACAACAGCCATGGCAGACATCTCTCTACCTGGGCTCTACACCTCCAGTACAGCTGCCAGCCAGACGAAGACTACCACTTCAACCAGCAAAGCCACTGTCGTCAGCGAGACCATCTTCGAGGGCCGGCCAGAAGACAACCCAGACGAAGATTCATCAGTTGAATTGTTTGACGATGAAGGAGGCAAGCCTGCTGCCAAGTCTGCTGACAAGCCTGCCACCAAGTCTGCTGACAAGCCTGCCACCAAGTCTGCTGACAAGCCTGCCACCAAGTCTGCTCCCAAGGGTCTTCCAGAGCCTACTGCCAAGTCTACTCCAAGGAAGACTCCAAAGAAGACTCAAAGGACTCCGAAGAAGACTCCGCAGAAGACACAACAGAGCCAGCCTGTTGTTGCTCTTCAAGATATCATCCATGACGACACCTTCGAGGAGGAAGACCACCATTCCTCTGCTGATGAGACCCCTGCAGCTGCTGAAGCCAAGTCCAAGGGCAAGAAGGGCAAAGGGAAGGCCCCCAAGAAAAACGTCAAAGACAACATGGGCATCACATCTGACCAAGAAGACGACCTCATCAACTGGTTCAGAGAGCATCCTGTGCTGTACATGAAGGGCTGCAGAGGATACAAGGGCAACGAGAAGCTGCTGCTGGACACTGAAAAAGCCAAGGAGCTGGGACCCCAGTACACCTCCCAGGACCTCTTCAACTGGAGGAAGACAGTCCGCACCCACTACTCCAGACTCGTCAAGCCTGAAGCTTCAGGATCCGGCAGGAAGGAGACGCTGACAGAGAGGGACCAGTACATCCTAGCCAACTGTCGGTTCCTGAAGGACTCCATCGTCCACAAGCCAGGCAAGGAGCTGTCCGCCATCTCTCAACTGTCTGCCAACCGACCAGGCTCAGACTCCGGGGACAGCTACAACCCTGAGGATTCCCTGCCAGCTTCTTTTGACCAGCAGGACCTGCCAGCTGAAGAGCCATCACAGGACAGACCTGAGAGCCAGCAGTCCCAAGTCTTCCCTGGAGCGCCAAAGCCTGGAGCCGTTGCCAAGGGAACCAAGAGAAAGGCCCCAACAGATGAATCCATGCACTCCGCCATTAATGTCATCGCAGGCAGCATGCACGCTATGTCCTCCTCCAAGAAGATCCTGAAAGGCTCTGGCTGCAAGTTGTGCCCCGACCACCAGGAGTTGCAAGCCGATGAGGAGTACTGGAGGATGAAGTGTCACGACCTCTACCACGTCGGACTTCACGCCAGCCCTGAAATCAGAAAGCGAATGGTGAGGACCGTTGCAGAGGCCGCCTTCTACTGGGACAAGGAGAGTGAGATGGAAGAGGCCAGCCGCCAGTCAAGACCTCAGGGGCAAACCTTCCAGCCTCCTCATCCTCCTCAGCGCCAGCAGATGCCACCTCCTCCTCCTCCTCCTCCTTCTGCGACGTATGTGCCATCTCAGCACCACCAGCAGCAGCTCCAGCAGCACCACCACGCTTCCAGCAGCCATCCCTTCCACCACCACCAGCCCAGGGAAGGAGGATCCAGGCAGACTCCCAGCTACACCATGATGCAGCCCAGCCCATCCTCCCTGACACTGATGATGGATGCTCAGGAGAGCCCGGAGAAGTACGGCTACCCTGGACCCAGCTTTGGTCAACAGAGCGCCCAGCAGACGCACCAGCCTTCCCCTTCGCCCAGTTGGACTTGTGTTGACCGAAAAGAGCCAAAAAAGAGCAAAAAAAACATTGACAATCCCCCAAAAAAAAAGTCCCCCAAAACAAAAGTCCGGTCCTGGCCTTCATTAAAAGTAATCACCTTCATAAAAGCAAGGTGCTACTCCAGTGAGTTAATGTAAAAATTTAGGGTAAATTACCATAAATCTGAATTACTCAATTTTCTGTGACCTTTAAAGGCACAAAATAATAATTTCCTTTAAATATTCATGAAAAATAATTTTTTTTTTGTCTCAGGCTGGAAATATTTGTGCTTTCATGCAATTTCAGTCAATTATAGGCTATAAATAGCCTATAAATAGCCATATTTGGCACCCAACCCTGGAGCCACGCTATGGCAACAGCTATAACAAAACTAATTTTTAATATTGTTTTCTGAGGCCTCCAAAAACAATTATCTGCAGGGACAATTTTGAGATAGCCCTTTTTTTGGCTAAAAACAGGCAAAACGTGGTTTTCCCGCCAAAAACGAGGCAGAAATTTTGGCGGGAAAACCAGTTTTTGGCTATTTTTAGCCCAATAAGGGGCTATCTCAAAATTGTCCCTCCACAAAATTGATTTTTTAGGCCTTAGAAAACAATATTAAAAATTAGTTTTGTTATAGCTGTTGCCATAGGGTGGCGCCAGGTGTAGGTGCCAAATATGGCTATTTATAGGCTATTTATAGGCCTATAATGCCCTTAAAAGGCATGAAAACAAAAATATTTCCAGCATGAGACAAAAAATATTAATTTTCATGAAGATTTTTAAGAAATAATCGTTCTGTGGCTTAAAACATCACTGGGAATTAGATAATTTGGAATTTTGGCAATGTTTGCCTTAATTTTTACATTAAGTCACTGGAGTAGTTCCCCCTTTCTTTGCCCAAAAACATACCAAGTGCAGCACTAGTACAAGTGCTGCATTCTTTGGTATAAACATATTTTTCTTGCACTAGTACAAGTGCATGAATTTCTTAATTAAAATGTAATGCACTAGTACAAGTGCTTTGTTTTAAAAACTTGTGTTGGTTGCACTAGTACAAGTGCATCACTTTGTAATTTCACTTGTCTAGGGCAAGTGGCAGATAGATAGCTAGATAGATAGCTAGATAGATAGATAGATAGATAGCTAGATAAATAGATAGATAGATAGCTTGATAGATAGATAGATAGATAGCTTGATAGATGGAACACAATGCTCGTTACATATATACACTGCAGAAAAGAAAAGCTGTTGTCGTCACTTTGCAGGGATTGGACTTGCATAGATAGATAGATAGATAGATAGATAGATAGCTAGATAGATAGATAGATAGATAGCTTGATAGATGGAACACAATGCTCGTTACATATATACACTGCAGAAAAGAAAAGCAGTTGTCGTCACTTTGCAGGGATTGGACTTGCATAGATAGATAGATAGATAGATAGCTAGATAGATAGCTAGATAGATAGATAGATAGATAGCTTGATAGATAGATAGATAGATAGCTTGATAGATGGAACACAATGCTCGTTACATATATACACTGCAGCAAAAGAAAAGCAGTTGTCGTCACTTTGCAGGGATTGGACTTGCATAGATAGATAGATAGATAGATAGATAGATAGATAGATAGATAGATAGATAGATAGATGGATGGAGGGATTGATTGATTGATTGATTTTTGGGCTTGTTTTGTCAACATAGGATGTGTACATGGCCAGCTCAATTGGGAGGATTTGGTGGCCCTTAAAAGGGCCTGGGGTTTGTTGTTTTGAATAGATAGTCTGCATCTTCTTCAGATTTTCTCCAACTGCCAAGGACACTTCCTGCCGGACTGTTGACCCAGTCACGTAGGTAGTCTCGAGCAGCCTTGGCATCTCTGGAGGCATTTCCGTGTCGAAGTGGTTCTCCTAGGTCATGCAATTGACGGTCTCCCCTCCAAACTCCTTCAGTGACGTCATGTGTCTGTGGATCTTCTCTGTCCATAACTTCATTGTCACGGACATGGTGGACGCCTACTCTGTCTCGCAGAATGTTGTGTAGAACACAAGCAGCCATTGTGATGTATGTCACTCTTGTAGGTCGGTGGGGCATGGTGGTCAGGAAGCATCTGAACCTGTGTGACAGCAGACCGAAGGCATTCTCCACCACTCTCCTGGCTCTTGAAATCCTGTAATTGTAGACTCTGGAAGCAATGTCAAGGTTCCTTCTTGGCACTGGTTTGAGCAGCCATGTCTTCAGGGGAAATGCCTCGTCACCCACGATGTAATATGGGAAAGGATTGTCTTCTGTGCCAGGTAGAGGTTCTGGAGGTGGTAGGCCTAGATCTTCCTCGTCCAGGAGTTGTCGAAGCGTTGTGTCCTTGAAGACGCCGCCATCAGATGCACTTCCTTGACAGCCAGCCTGCACATAGATGAACTTGTAGTCGGCATCAACGAGGGCCATCAGGACAATGGAATGAAATCCCTTGTAGTTGTAGAACAAGGAGCCTGCAGCCTTGGGACATCGGATTGCGACGTGCTTGCCATCCAGAGCTCCAATGCAGTTGGGCAAGTTCCATTTCGTCTCAAAAGCCTTGGCTATCTCCTTCCATCTTTCAGGCTGTGTGGGTAGTGCCAGCTGTCTTTCGAAGGCATGAACGATGGCAAGGCAGACTTCAGGGATGAAGTTGCAGATGGTGTTGGGTGCCACACGGAAAGCATAAGCTAGGGACTTGTAGCTGTTTCCTGTTGCCATGTACCGCAGGGTGATAGCCAACTTCAGACCAGGTTCCAAAGCCCTCCTCATGTTGGTGTCTTGCTTAGTGATGAGTGGTCCAACAGCTTCCAGGAGTTCAGCAAAGATGTCAGGGGGCATTCTAGTGTATAGTTGGGTTAAATATGCTAATTCCGTGACCGTCGAGAGCAAAGGTTCGTTTCTTTGTGGATTCTTGTTCTATAAAGGATTATCTAAAAAATTAGCGGGGGCGTCCCTCCCAAAAGTGCGGGGAAACCCCGTGAGAGCCCATAATCCAAAATGGCCGCCGTTTTAGCATTTGAGAACTAACTTTGTAATGGTTTGAGGTACAATGCTGTTCAATACATGGATTTTGGGGTTCTCTGGGTCAAGGAATTCATATCTGGTGTTAATTTGATGATTTGACCCAGTCTTCATATCATTAGGCCTAATTAATCCAAAATGGCCGCCGTAATTACTTTTTATGATTGACTATGCAATGATTTGAGCTATAGTGCTGTTCCATACATGGATTTTGGGGTTTTTTGGGTCAAGGAATTCAAATATAATTTTATTTAGATGATTTGACACAGTTTGCATCCTATGAGAGCCAAAAATCCTAAATGGTTGCCATCGTTACATTTAATGATGATTAAATATTTGGAGGTTCGAGCTACAGTGTTGTTCAACACATGGATTTTGGGGTTCTTTGGGTTGAGGAATTTAAATATGATGTTATTTTCATGCTATTTTTGATCATCTGACCCAGTCTACATCCATGAATCCAACATGGCTGCCAATATTTGGCAATATTTGAAATTTTTGTCACTTAGCTTGAACAAAAAAGAACAAACAAGGGGTCAGAGCAGGACCATTGGCAAACTGCACATTATTTGACAAACCAGTATTCCTGTGTTATTACCAGAACATAATTCAACATATATTTATAAATAATCTTGAAGCTAACTGGAAAATGTGTGGTTGCATAGCCCTCTAAAAACGACTGAAACTCCATTTCTGTGCATATAATGATGTCACTTTTTAGAAAATTGCAGACCTTATAATTGCGTTGCCAAGAACTATATATCAATTTAGAGTTTAAGAATTTTGCAGTGCATCAATCTGTTCCACTTTCTATCAATAAATTTGTATCCTGAACCTCTGTATGCAGATGCACAAACTGTGTGTCTGATCAATCAATAACTGAATATCAAGCTTAAAGTTTCTTTGTTCAACAGACTCATACCTTTAGCCAGAACAAAGTGGAACTCCGTCACCCTAGAAAACAGATGGGCCTGAAGTAGCTCAGAAATAGCAAACTAGGCTGGCCACCTTTTGATTCCATGTTGGACTCAATTGCGAGGTGACAGTTACCATAGAAATACTGTAAAATACATAATGTTGTGGCATTTTTGCTACTTCAAGGACAAACGCATTTGGACTTCGCCATGATCCAGGAGCCAGATTTTCGCCTTTTGGTTACCATTGAAATGTGTTGACAGCTCATTCAAGCAAAGTTTAAGTAAATTTTAATGGAGGTGATCCAACAGGGTCTGTAAAATGAAGACTAATTAATTTTTTTTCTTTGAAACCTTATTTAGGCCTATTATCAGTATTGAAGGAAGTTTTGCAGTATATTGGGTTCTGTGAAAAGTGAGAAATATTCCTTTATCAGCTACATTGTTTATGTAAATGCCACAACCTATTGTCCTTTATGGATATTTAGGCATATATATGTCAGAATGACTCATAAATTTAACACAGGTAGTGACAAACTAAATTTCATGGCTTACGCAACTGAAGACCAATACAAGGACAATTTGACCAGAGAAGGAATAATGTAGTGATGTTGGCCCTTGGATGAACGATGACTCTTTGGTCTGATGGTAACATGCCTGCCTTCTATGCTGGGGGACCAGGTTCGATTCCAGGCTGGGCTTCCCCTCGAAACATTACGTTCGGTCCCAAGACAAATCTGTAGAGTGGAGCAGGGATTGGCGGTGAGAGCACAACAGATTGTTAAAAGGGGGAGAGGGTAGTTAAGAGGAAAGGAATGTAGTGATGTTGGCCCTTGGACCAACGAGTGACTCTTTGATCTAATGGTTAAAATACTTGCCTTCCATGCCGGCCCCATTGCCGGGGTAACGGTTTGATTCCAGGGTGGGCTTCCACTTGAAATATAACAATATTATTTGTCCCAAACAGGACACACTTGGGTGAAAAAGTATCATTCTGTCAGCTATCATTTGTATAAATAAATCTGGGTAGTACAAGCATTGGTCATTCTTGAGATGTTCTCTATTAAAAGACATGACCGTCTTTGGTCACCTACTAGAGCCCTGCACGAGATGGGAATGGGACTGAACCTGCCAGAATTTTGTCAAAATTAAGAACATTTTTACATTGTAATGCACATGATGGGCAGGAATGGAAGCAGATTTGGAAGGAACTAGTGGGTTGGGAAGTGCAGCAAAAGTTTAGTCCTGTGCAGGTGAATAACACCTACATTAAGTTTCTGAAAAGCAATTTTGTTTGGGTCTGTAGCTGCCAAATTGCAAAATAAAAGGGATCCTTGTATTCATAGCTTCAAGTTGATGTGCTTTCAAGAGTATTTATGTCATGTCCCTCAGGATTTTCAGCAGAAGAAATGAGTCTATTGAACACAAAATGCTAGTTATTCAATAATAGTATGATCAGGCACACAGTTTTTGCATCAGCATACTGAGATTTAGGTAGATGTAAAGGAAGGTAAAGGTGTTCTTATTTAAAGTGGGTAGCCAACGAGAGTCCCCACCTGGAGTGGATGGAGCGACTTATTTCCAGTTGAGCCCACGGCATATGTCAATTACCTCCCCGACATCCAGACTAGGCTAGTACTGCTGGCAACAGTACCCAATTAAGCAATCACCCAGCGCTGAATTGTCAGTTGGGAACCCAGCAGGGGTCGGGAGTTGAACCCGGCCCGCCGGCGCACCAGGCGCTTAGTCCGCCCCACGTTTCCACCTAATTTTGAGGGGGGAAGATATTGACACCATTTGTTGACATAATAATGAATAAGTTGAGAGAATTTTGAGACTAAAGTTGACCATCTTGAGAAATATTGAGAATAATGAGACAAAGTTGAGACTATCTTGACAAATGTTGACATAATAATGAATAAGTTGAGAGAATTTTGAGACTAAAGTTGACCATCTTGAGAAATATTGAGAATAATGAGACAAAGTTGAGACTATCTTGACAAATGTTGACAAATATTGACAAGTTGATACAAATGTTGAGCAATCTTGAGAATGTTGGGGGAAGATCAGATGGAAGATTGCTGGGGAAGATTGTGCGAAAATAAAGCATGCATGAATGTTTTTAATAATTGAATTTATTATTATTAAGGGGCACACTGTGACTAATTATTATAGAAAAGCTGTTTTAAATAAAGAAAGGTTGTTCTACATGCAGTAGGCATACTTTATCCTTCATTTTGTTGTACTATTTGTTTCTGAAGAGACACCAACTTTGCACACCAGATGGAGCTTAGTGACACAAGCTGACACTAGGGGGCCAAGTATCATAAATAATAAAATCAACGCTATGCAAGCTTTGTGCAGCATGTAAAATAGTTGCTGTAAACTAAAACTTGTAAAAATCAGGTCAAAGGAATAAAATCGGGATTTTCAGACAACAAGGTGAATGTACAGCCAGAGATGAAGTAAATACTTCATAGTCATTTAAAATTAAAAACACGAATTACATGCTCAAAATGGGCCAAATAGGTGCAGTGTGACAAACTTTGTTATTTTTACCACAATAAGTGGGTCACTCAACAGGGGTGGATCCTGGAATTTTTGAAGGAGGGGGGGGGCAGTGGTGGATCCAGGGGGTGGGGCCAAGGGGCCCGCCCCGCTCCAGACCACTGAGATGGAATACAATTTTGAAGAAATTATGGAGCAATGCGGGCCCTTGAACTCCTGTGCAGGCTCACTTATGGCGAAATGACCTCCCCTAGACTACCCTGTCTGGATCCGCCACTGGGGGTGGGGGGGGGTGGAGGTAGAAAAAAGTACGTGTATAACTACAAAGAAGGTACTGTGTTGAGCATTCTGAGAAGGCCAACACGGGAAGGGGGCTCACAAGTATATTCAATTAAAGAATAACTTTGCTTTTACATATTTCCATAATCATTAATAAATTACTACTGTAGAATGTGTAAAAAAACTGAGATGTTTTATTTGTCTTTTAGGAGTCTGGGTCATCAGAAAATTTGAATTTGCAAATAAAAAATTTAAAATTCAAACATTTTAGTGTATGTCTTTTTAAAAAAGTTTCATATGATATTATATATACACGTCTTCTATTGCATAACATTATGAAGCTTCTCTTGTGCAAGATCATTTCCAGGAATTGAAGCAAAAAAAAAATCTGCCAACAATTATCACCGAGATTTCGTCCCAAGAAGGGAAAAATATCTCATAGAATCCTAGAAATATTTACAAAATCGGAAAATGAGTAAAACTATTGCAATTTTTGCTGGTATCTTCATAAATTTTTTGAGAGAATTATAAATTTTGCTTAAAAACCACAAAATGTGTTTGCAATAATTGGAAGAATATTTATGCTTTTTGGGTAATGAAGTAAGATTTTTTGGTATTTTCAGATATTTTTCCAGCAAATTTCAGACACTCTTTTAAAAGTATTATACAGGAGTCTATAGATAGTGAACTCTTGCATTTTGGAGAGCATTCACTGAATCTGGTTTTCATAAGTTTTTTTTTTAAAAGATCTCGCGGTTATATATTATATATGAAGCAAATTGGTTCTTTTGCAGGAAGACTCAATTCAGAATGCAGAGTTTACAGTTAACAACTGCAATTTTGTTGATGTTCTGTGTGTTATTAATACTTTAAGAGTGTCTGACATGGTTACGTATCCCTTTATTTCATATTTTGACTCATTTTAAAGATGTAGAAAATACACCTGATTAACCCATAATGCAAAAAAGATATACAAAGTGATATTCTACTAAGAAGAAAAGTACTGAGCTTAAGCAGTTTGCACTGCCCAAATGAAGACTCTTGCTTGCGCTTGAATGCCGTTATGCTGGCTCAACTTCATTTCTGAGCAATTTTGATGGGAATTACATTTTATAAATCTTACTACTAATGATTATAAAATATTTTTACAAAATTTAAAAAAGCCCTGTATAATTTTGCAAAAATACCCATGTGAATATTTGTTTTTCAAAACCTGAGAATTGGCTCAAATAAAAAATTAGCTGAACAAGAACCCATGGCTTGCCAAGTAAGGTTTTCTCTTAGTTTTTTCTTTTTTTTTCCTCTTTCTCTCCTCTTCTCCCCCTTTCTCCCCCCTTCTCCTCTCCCCCCTTTTCTCCTCCCCCCTCTTTTCTTTTTCCTCCCCCCTGCGCACGAACAGTGTTCCCCAGCTCCAGTCCAGCGTGCTAACCACTACGCCACTGAGCCCCTAGATTCAGGATAAAGATAGTAGCAGGTGAAACTGATGGATGTCTTGCATTATTTTTTAACTTTAATTTGATATAGTCCATGGCAACGTAAGTATAAGATCTGCAATTGTATAAATAGTGAGGTAATTATAGTTGAGCATGCACAAAATGATTTTTCGGTCATTTAGAGAGAGCTATGCAACCATATTATTTTCAAGTTAGCCTTAAGATTATTAAACAAGAAATTCTTTTTAAAAAAATAATTGTAGGGACCTTTGTACGAAATATGAGGTTTCTTCAAACACATATTTTATTTTCCAAATATTCAATTGATTTCCTATGTATGTGTAGTCACATCTATACCTCCAATGTACCTACTTTGATTTGACAAACCTACTGCATGTCACCTCTTGATTGGACATACCTAATTATCCTCCATGCCATATTATCCCCCATGCTATGGCATGGAGGATACGGTTTCAGTCTCCACGTCATGGCTTCCATCAAAAATCTCCAATACCTCACCGTGCACAATGTTCATACTTTCCACAGGTTCTTATAACTCCATTAACTTGCCAAATCTACAATTAAATCATACGAATGTAGGAAGCTAACTTATTTCCCAGCTATCCTTGTGAGCATGACTGGGACTGCCACCATTTCTAAATTTGGCAAACCAGGCCATTCATAGGTGTCACCACATTCAGGTTTGCACTATTGTGCCCCTAGTGGTGTTCATGGAACTACACATTCATGAAAACTGTGGGAATACACTACTGTTGTTGACGTTGATGTAGATTGTGCAGGGCATGGGGGATGTGGAGCCAGTACCTGCTCTTGTTGTAGTTGTTATAAACATTTTTTGTCATGCACATTAAATTTCTATAACAACAAACTAATTCTTGCTTGTTTATTTGGATTATTACACTTTTCATAAGCCTGTGAATATCATAGGAGTAGTGAGAAGTTGAATATCTAATGTTTTCGTACAGTGTGTTTGTACACTTCTATTATATGATCCCAAATCTTTATAAACTTAGGCTATATTTGACCAATTTCCTGAGGGAAATCTCTATGGGATATGCTCCAGGTGTGCTTTGGAGATGGTCCCCAATCATTCAACCATGACCAGTGGTCATGGTTGAGTGGCTGCTGCCTCTCAGGTGCAACTACAGTGTATCAAAATGGGGCAATATATATACTTGATTTGTAAATTGTACTCACAGATACCTCCTCTGTGGCATGAGTACCCTCCTAATATTGGAGGTCAATTAGCAGGGTACTCCTGCTATAGGGAAAGTATCTCTGCAAGTCTAACTTGCCTGTGGCCCCCTCCAGAAACTTAGAAGCTCCACCACTGCAGTACACAATAACTGATGACAAATTGCACTTGGCTGTGTATTTTTGTCCAATTAGTTAGGGACCTTCAATGTTAAGTCTTTCATCATTTGGAGCTTGTAACACAGATCTTAGATGGTCCCTACAAAAATATATATGTATGTTTTAGTGATATCACAAAATACTGGTTGGTCAAATAATGTTTGGTTTGCCAATGGTCATACTCTATCCCCTGGCTTGTTTCTTTTAGTGATAAATATGTCAAATCCAGTCAAATATTCGCAGCCATGTTGGATTTGTGGATGTAGACTGGATGAGATCATGAAAATAACATCAGATTTAAATGCCTCACTCCAAAGAACCTCAAAACCCATGTTTCCCCGCACTTTTGGGAGGGACGCCCCCGCTCATTTTTTAGATAATCCTTTATAGAACACGAATCCACAAAGAAACGAACCTTTGCTCTCAACGGTCATGGAATTAGCATATATGACCCAACTAGTAGTTGTAGTAGCCGGACACGTCATTGACTTGCAGTTCAGGCAGCAGTTGATGGTAGTGACCATGTTGTTCCCTCTGCAGCAACCAGTTGCGAATCCACCACCTTTTCTGTCTCCTGGCCCTCCTCCTCCTGTGTCTCAAATAGACAGCTCCGATAGCAGCAGCAGCAGCACCAGCCACAACAATAATTTCTTCTTCATTCATCATGCATATGTTCAGTAGGCAGTCGTTGTGTTCTCATTGAAGGGCAATCAGCAAATGAAGCAAGGAGGTCCTCTGTGTCCCTTTATATAATGACCAAAAGTGACTCCTGCAGCAGCGAAACACTTTGCCGCAGCGCTGCAACAAGAGACCTTCGTCGATGCTTAAGAGACCTTCGTCGCTGCTTAAGGCAAGGACGACGAAGAAGGTCAGCATCGACGCGCCTGTAATGTCCTCGGCGCTGTATGAATGCATGTGCGACGATGAACCATCAAGGTACGCAGTAACAAGTACCTAAATGCGGCGTTGCATGGTTACAGTCGTCGGCGAGGCTGTCATTTTCAGCGGCGCATCTTACCTCGGGTGTACGCCGAAGGTTTCCTGATGCGTCGCAGGTCGCCAATTTCAGACGTAGCTGCCTCACAACCATCAGCGGCGTAAGAGGAAACAACATTGGGCGAAGTAAAAGCAGCCTCGCCGAATTCCAAAACAAAGTGCGACGAGTCTGTTTGGAACTGCGCTGAGGCAAGAGAGGCGGAACGTGGCGAAGAAAGCTTAAGCAGCGCCGCTGACACCTCAAGACTCAACGCGGCTACAAACTCTAAGCGCCGCATATGACACTAATTGATTACGTAACGTGCCTCAACCAACGTTCTACGCCACAACTTTCCAAGAAATGACTTCTCTTGACGCGTCGCTCTCAAATCGCCGTCGTGAGAACCAGGCATAAGCATTATTAAATCAAAGCTGACAGTAATTGTTGTTCTTCATCAAAATATTGGCAGGTACTTCTTTCTGTGATACTTTTGTGAGTCGTATCATGAATCAATTTTTGTCATTTGTTTTTTCCAAGAAATTGTTTGAACATACATGCAGCTGACTGTTCTGCACAAGTTCACAAAGGTGAATTGGCTTAAGGATTGTGCTGGGAATATCAGACAACACAAATTTTTGGTGGTGTCCGCCAAAACTCTTTTTGTAAAATCAGACAAAATTAATGTTCATATTGTGGTGTCCTGACATTCAGATTGAATGATCAGAAGAAGTAGGGACTTTGAAAAGTCTTTGTACAGGTAGGGAATATGGGGCAAACCATTAAATATGGAGGGGGGTTGGAGTTCCTTTTTGATTAATTTCTTGCTCAGTTTTGGCGAAATGATTTCTGGTAGGGGCATTTCTGAATAAGATGTTGCTTGATTTTGGAGTGAATATACTTAGTGTACTTGAAACAAATAATTACTGGGCACTGCCGTTACCATGAAATAAATAATTTCCCGCCAAGGAAATTAGATGGTTCCCTCCCCCCAAACAGGCGTCCTATACCTTTGTGCATGCCCTGGGTTTGCTACCGCACAAACGTCATTTGAAAAGGCGAAATACATCCAGCTTGTAAAAACATAATCAGCAACATTGTATACATGTACTAATATGCCATTCATGTTTAAAACATCCTGATTTTTACACAACAAGGTCTTGCATGTTCAAATGTCCCAAAATAGTGTTTTTCCTAAACCAGATCCTGTAGTTTACTTGAAAAAATTGTGTCCATGGACACCAATTAGTGTTATATAAATTAATTCTATGATAAACAGAATACTTTTAGAATATAACAGATTATATCTGATAGTAATATATTGAGGAAGTTTGTATCGGGACAGATTAGTCACGAATAGGAAGGATTTATGTATTTGCTCTAGCAATGAACATTGGGAATAAGTATTGTTGTTACTCTTTACAAAGAGTTTAGTTCAGTATGCAGTAAATACCAAAGAGTATCTTAGGTTGAAATTTGGTTTTCTCTAAAATGTGCAGGATTCAAGACAATGTAACTGTTGTATGGCAGTTCCAAAAATTTACTGTAATTGTCCACCATGACCACATCCTTCCAATTACGGTTTCACAGCTGCTTGCAGCCTGTATTGCAGGAGGAATGTTCGGGGAAGCTTCAGACCATATAGGCAGGGAAAATGCTGTAACAATCCGATAACTGTCACTACCAAACTTTTCTCAACTGATCCTGGATCAGTTTTTTCTGCAGAATCCATTTTTGCTTGGGGACAAGTTGTGTTTCACATATTTAATTAGCTAATTAGCATAATTGACCTAATTAGCTAATTAATCATGTTTCACAGGCTATTAGAATATAGAATGTCCTCAAGAAAGGTGTTTTTGATGGATATGAACTCTTTTGGACACCTTTGACCATTTTCATTCACTTTACTTCATTGCAAAGCAGTATGCCTCTCAGAATATGCAAATTAGGGCGGCCATTATCGTTATTTCTTCTTAATTCTGTAACTCTGGCACAACTGCACATAGATGACCAAATAAGGTGTCTATACCCAGGTTTTCATGGTCAGGGAGTATGATAAAACCATCCTCTAATTGTTTCCATGCATTGGTGTGCCCATGACACCCTTGATGCTCACCCAAGACATGCAAATTATGACGGCCATGACGTTAAGTTGTATTTTCTTCCTTATCTTTAGAACCAACCAAGCCTGTTGGTAGGGAGCCTAACTAACCCGAAAGAAGGCTGAAGACGAACTGAGGATGAGGCCAAGACCCGGACGACAGGGCAAGGACGACCATGGCCAAACCTGCACTAGGTCTGTCCTCTGCAGCGCGGCTATAGGGATACCATTTTTTCAGGGTAAATCCACCTGGAGAGTTGATTAAAGAGGTCTATTTTGTGATTTGTTCAATTCTAAAAATATAAAGGTGAATACATAGGCAAAAATGGTGAATTTTTCACCAAAAAATGGTGACAATAAGGCTGTGGGGCCATGAGTGAAGTTAGAGATTACCATTTTGTAAAATATTTTCCATTTATGCACTTAGGACTGAATAAATCACAAAATGGGCTTCATTAATCAACTTTCCAGACTGATTTACCCTGAAAAGTGGTATCATATGCCTATAAATGACAAGTACTTCAGAAGTGGCATCCAGGTGAGATTGAAAAAGGTGCAGTCAGCGACGCTACTGAATCGCTTCCATTCAGTTATCTTGACCTAGAATTGCTTCTACTCATAGTACACTATTTATTTTGGTTTCATTTTAAACTTCTGGCATAGATCTATATGCAGCTAGTCTTTTCTTACCTATCTGTCCATCAGAATGTGCCTGAAGTGATTGGATTTACTTGTATTAAAAAAAACATTGATTTTTTGATGAAAATTTTTTGCCTATTTATTCACCTTTATACGTTTTGAATTGAACAAATAAAAAAATAGACCTCTTTAATCAACTCTCCAAATGGATTTTCCCTGAAAAAATGGTGTCATATGCCTATTTGTGACAAGTAGTTTAGAAAATAGTGATTTTTTGTCAAAATTATGGAAATTTCGACGTTTATCCAAGATGGCCGCTGTGCGAATGACATGGGACAATAAGTGGCGATGGGAACATAAAAAAATATTTTCTACACATTATGAGGATTCCGAAAACCAAAGTTAAAAAAATATACCTTTTGGGTGCATGGGAGCCCCCCGTTCCTACCAAACTACAGGAGCATTACAAATTTTGTTAAAACTGTATATGCCATTTCATGGAGTTTAGAATTTCAAGGTTGCTTCACTTTGCCTCCCGAAGACCCAAATATCATTTTTAAAACAAAGCTTCCCACGACAAGGCTTCTCACGAGTCACTACAAACCAAATATCTGCTATTGAAAAGTGATGGATGACATCTGCATATGCTAACTGTATCAATGTAATTATTATTAATATTAATTGTATTACAACTTCTTATTTGAAACACCTCCCATTGATTCTGTAGATAGAGATTGTTTATTTTATAAGTTGTTGTATAATGGTATAAATGGAAAGTTGTATAAGGCCATAAAAGCTTTGTATTAAGGTCAAGTTTGTGCTGTAAAAATTAATGATTCAGTGACTGATTATTTTAACAATGATATTGGTGTTCGCCAAGGGGACCCACTTTCACCCACTTTATTTTCTTTGTTTATCAATGACCTAGCAGTTGAACTAAATGTTATGAACCTAGGTGTTAAATTTGGTGATGAAGTTGTTAATATTTTACTTTATGCTGATGATTTGGTTATCTTGGCTGAAAAAGAAATTGCTTTACAGCGAATGATAGATAAATGTTGTGATTGGTGTATGCAATGGAGACTGAAAATGAATGTTGATAAAACAAAGGTGGTGCACTTTCGTAATCCTCCTGTACCCAGAACTGATTATGCCTTTATGTGTTTTCAAGAGTCACTTGTGGTCGATCATAAATACAAATATTTGGGAATAATTCTTGAAGAAAAGATGAACTTCCAGGTCACAGCAAAGGTTCTTTCTGAGAGCTCATGCAGAGCCTTCGGTTTGATATTGTCAAAATTACGGAATTTGAAAACATTTGATTTCCAGTTGTTTGAAAAATTATGTAAAACGTGTATTCATCCCATCATGGACTATTCTTCTGCAGTCTGGGGTTATAAAACGTTTGATAGTTCTAAAATTATAGAGAATAAAATGTTGCGCTATTTCTTGGGAGTGCACCGTTTTGCACCAAATTTGGCAGTGTGGGGAGATCTAGGTTGGACTCCGAGTGAAATAAGAAGAAAAGTTAATATGGTCCGCCTTTGGTGTAGGTTGATTAGATTAGATGATTCTAGGCTAGTAAAAAGAATATTTTTACATGATGTAGACCTGTGTAAATTATTGAATTTAAAAAATTGGGCCTGGGAGGTTAAACAGATTTTTGAGGCTACTGATCAGCTTGACTTATTTGAATCTATGTCTGATGAATTCTGCTTAGATCGTGTATTGAAAGTTACCGAAACTAGGTTAGTTGAAAGTTATAAGAATCGATGGAAACAGGATCTTGCTAATTTTCCAAAACTTAGAACCTATCTTATATTTAAAAATGATTATAATGTGGAACATTATGTCAATAGAGTAATTAACCGTTCTGAGAGATCATTTCTTGCTCAATTCAGGTTAGGAATATTGCCCTTGTCAATAGAAACGGGTAGATTTACTTCTCCTATTACTCCATTGGAAAATAGAGTTTGTCCAAATTGTAATATAAATGAAATTGAAGATGAAAAACATTTTTTAATGACTTGTACATTGCACAATGTTCAAAGAAATATTTTGTTTGAAAATTGTGTAAAATTTATTGACAATTTTTCAAATTTGGATGAATTAGACAAATTCAGATCTATTTTAAATTGTAAACAATTATGTACATATCTAGCAAAATTTATAAAGAATGCTTATAAATGTAGGAGATGAGGATTTTTAATTATTCATACTGATGTTTTGCTTTGTTTTTTGCATGTGTTTTTTCTGGCCCACCTGGTGACTTGTAGGCCTTAGAGGCCGGGCAGTGTAAACTGCAGGTCACTTTACAGGAATTCGCATTGAAGTTGACTTGTTGATTTCCATTGATGTGATTTTCAGCAAATTGTTATTTTCAATATTGGACTAAAACTATCAAGATAAATCTCATAATTTTAGGCCTGGTAATAGGGCATGTTACTTTAGAAGAAATACACACTGAGCGCTAGGTCAAAGACTGCAAAATAGATGAGTAATTGCAAATAGACATATTTATTACATGACGTATGGTACTCTACGTGACGTGTGGTAGCAATGCAGTCCATTCTCACAATATATCTGAGCTGTCGTACACAGAAATCAACATATACCATGACTGCGAAATAGACAAAACCAACGTGAGATAAACCATTTACAACTGTGAAATAAAGTCATTTTGTTTGCTGAGAATCATTCAGTCTCCATTAACAATAAAACTTTGATTGGCTGAAATGTGAATATGGATTATGAGCTTGATTGACACCTGTACACTGTACTATATTTGAACATTTCAGACCGCATTTTGAGGAATGTCTATCAAAATTGTAGTAATTATGTAGATCCACAGGCAGATAGTGAGAAAGATTATGGATAGAAGGATTGATATTGAAAGATTAATGTAGATAGATAGATAGATAGATAGATAAATAGATAGATAGATAGATAGATATAGAGACAGAGAGATAGATAGATAGAGAGATAGATAGAGAGATATATAGATAGATAGATAGATAGATAGATAGATAGATAGATAGATAGATAGATAGATAGATAGAAAGATTGAGTGGTAGATATAGAGAGAGAGATAGAGAGATAGAGATAGAGGCCTAGAGGTAGAGAGATGGATAGATAGATCAATAGATAGATCAATAGATAGATCAATAGATCGATAGATAGATCAATAGATAGATCAATAGATAGATCAATAGATAGATCAATAGATAGATCAATAGATAGATCAATAGATAGATCAACAGATAGATCAACAGATAGATCATAAAATTAAGAACATGTCCAGTAAATTACAAAATTCAAATACCAATCTTTATAACATTTACCATGGCTTACTGCTTTAAAAACATTCACATAATGCGGTCTGACATGATCAAATGTGGTCCAATTCAATCATTATTCATGAAGATATAAATGCTCACCAATGATTGGTGACCACTGCCCAATCAGAAACCAGACTTGCATTTGATAGTTGGCATGGAATTACGACACAGTATTGTTCTGAATTTGTGATACACAAGTTATTACAGTTTGAGTGTTCAAGTTTGCAATTTATTGAAATAAACTGATAAAAACAGTTCATATTCCACAGCTTTGATGAGCACAGAAAACTGAATGGATATTAGTCACAAATGAGTAGTTTTCTACCATACGTCATGTACAGCCACATTGCTTGGTATCAGAAGCTGATAAGTCTAATTCAACGCGAATTCCTGTAATAAAAAATATTTGACTTGATTTGACTTGACTTGTATACTCAGTGTATGAATAAAGATGATACTACTACTAATAATAAGTATATTAAACAGAAAATCCATTGTCTTGAAGGTCTAGAGTTGAAGTTTGTCATTGTAAATAGGCCAGCAGTGACCCCCCTCTGCTTCCTCCTCTGGCTTTTATTTGTGCATTACCCTAACAGGATGCACAAGTGAACTTCAGTGTGTGTATGATTGATTGTGATGTGCAGACCTGTTTAACAGAAGTCAGAACTCCAACAGACGCAAGGATGCCTTTACTCTACTGTATCTGGATCAGTGTCTTCATGATTTATTTTGTCGATGGAATTCACATTCAGAATTGTCCTGTCTCCTGTGATTGTGTGTTTAACAGCAAGAAAGGAAATGACGATAACAGAAATTTTACAACAATATCGGTGCACTGCAATGACAAGACTCATTTCCTGAGAAGAATACCGAATGTTCCAAAACACACCTCTGCTCTCGTTGTGGAGAATTCGGACCTAGGGGTGTTGCAAGGACCTCCTGTGTGCCACACCTGTGACAGACTCACTGAATTACGCCTCATTAAATGTAAGATAACTAGCATAAGTGACACTGCATTCCAATGTTTCAAACAATTGCAAGTACTTGAGATCAGTAAAAATAAACTGAAGATATTGCAACCTTCTGTGCTGTCCCCTATTCTGTCATTGCAAGGAATAATCTTGCGTAAGAATGAGCTTACTATGGTGGAAGTTGCCAAGACCCTTTGCACTCAGCGAAGTATCCGATGGATCGATCTGAAAAACAACTTTTTGACGATCAACAAAGACAGTCTTGCTTGTATGGAAAAGTTGAATAACCTCGATACGATAAATCTTGGTTACAATCATCTTAATGGATCCATTAAGAATGTGTTGTGGCCCCTGCGAAAAGTTAATTCAATAGATATACGCAGATGCGGTATTAAAACTTTAGAAAATAACACTTTTGTTGGTTTTGAAACAAAAAATATTTCTTTACGGAAAAACACAATCAAAGAAATTGCAAGCGGAGCTTTTGGCAATCTTGCAAATTTGCGCATTCTGGATTTATCCTTTATTTCATTTAAAGGAGCTAGCCAATGGATCAGGTCATCTTCTTCAAAGCAGACTCTGGAGTCCATTAGTTTGAGTTCAAACGGCATTTATGAAATTTGTGCTGAGACCTTCAGAAAGTTTTCCAAGGTGTTATTTTTGGACATGAGTAATAACCTGTTGCGAGAACCTCAATTGGTAACCCTGTCTTCCAGCCTTGCCAAGTCTCCTTTGAAGGTGTTGCTTCTTTGTTCAAACAAACTGAAAACGCTTCGAAATTCTACTTTCACAGATTACCAACCAAACGTTCTTGAGTCCCTCAGGTTAGACAGCTGTGGAATCGACAGCATTGCTTCAGATACTTTTCATGTTTTCGGTTACTTAAAACTGCTTACATTGGCATACAACAAGTTATGCTATCTTGAAAAGGATGTTTTCAATGGTTTGGTGAGTTTACAGAACCTCGATTTGCAGAAAAACTACTTGAGAGACTTCAACGGATATTCTTATGGTATGCGGCACAGTCCTCTTCTGCAACTTAATTTGATGAACAATGCCATTAAAAAGGTTTATCAAAGCTCTTTCTCAGGTATGAAGAAGCTGAAGAAACTGAATCTTGCAGGTAATGACATGACAAATGTAAAAAAAAATGCATTTCAAGAAATTCCTTCCTTAACATTCTTAATGTTGCAAAAATGTAGACTGCAACGAGCAGAGCTTACCAACCTCCAAAATCTAACCGGTTTGCTTCTCTACGGTAATGCTTATTTGACTTTGGAAAATCTTTTCCCTGCTAGATTTCCTTATCTGCCTAGGTTGAGAATATTGGACTTATCCGGCACTAATATTGGATTATATGATTCTCTGAAAATGAAAGAACTGTGGCGAAGCTCTGCAGATCTGGAAAAATTGAGGTTATTAAGATGTGGGATACCAAGGATGTTTCCCGGCATGTTCCATTCTCTGGAAAATCTTTTGCAACTGTATCTCGATAACAATTACATTTCCTTTATAGAACCTACAGCCTTTCAAAACAATAGCAACTTGGAGACTTTGTCCATCAAGAGGAACAGGATTAATATTGTAAGTTGGATCTCATTTGTCAACCTACCTTACTTGCGGAAACTGGATTTAGCTGGTAATCCACTATTATGTACATGCGAGGTTATATGGATAGTACAAACGATCACAAGTCAGAAAATGTTTATTCCCCAAAATGGCTTATTGTGTCTTCCACCTGATAAACAGAAATTCAGAAAGTTGACCTTGAAACTGTCAGACTGTGAAGATGATTGGTTTGAGATTCTGAAACCAATTGCCAGTGCCCTGGGCAGTTTTCTTCTTATATCTATCCTATGTTTGATAATGAACTATTTCTGGCACATCAAGTATATACTGTACCTTGCTAAAGCTGGATTGGAACGCTTCAGAGAAGTTCATGATGAGACACAGTATAAATATGATGCATTTGTGGCATACCATCATAAAGATCTGCCTTGGTTGGAGGAACACCTCCTGCCCAATTTGGATGAAGGCCACCTGCATGAGACGGGATATTCTCTTTGTATACACCACCGAGACTGGCTTGCAGGCGAATACATTGTTGACAACATACGCAAGAGCATAGTGGAGAGTCGCCGAAGCATCATTATCCTATCAAAGGCCTTTTTATCCAGCCATTGGTGCAGACTGGAGTTGGAGATGGCCCATAAGTTTATGGATGCAGCGGGTCGTGGAAAGAACAGACTTTTAGTTATCGTCATGGAAGACCTTCCAGGAGACCTCCTCAATTCTCTGGTTGTCCACATCCTGACCATGAAGACCTACATAACTTGGCCGAAAGAACCTGCTTTGCAGAAACACTTTTGGAAGGCAGTTCGCAAATCCCTCAAGAAGGAATTGCTCTATTACAATGTGTTGTGTGATGAGGAGTATGAAGTCTAGTTCAGAAAGGAATGCCCAAAAAAGTTTTGTTGAAGTGCTTGACCTGTGCCCCCCCCCCCCGTGCCCCCCACAGGGATGCCACTGCCTCTGTGAAAGATACCTATAGACAGTCTATTTTGCAACACGTACATGAAAATCTTAATACTATTTACAATTAGACAAATGAGTAATTTTTTAGTGAAAACTTTGTAAAACTGCAGACATCGCTTCACATGGAAGTATCAAATGAGAATAGTAGGGAAACAAGAAGTCAAAGACAGGAGAGGGTGATGGGGGGGGGGGGAGGGGATCTTGTGGGTATGTGATAATGTGTAATCATATTGTTCTTTGCTAGTTCCAAGCCAATCTTTCTTTACAGAATTTCACTTTGATAAAGAAAAAATGAGGACCAGTTCACTGTGAAAAAATGCACTTCTTGACTCATGATAGCTGATGAAGTGTCATCTTCTCTACTTTCAACATGGGAAACATAGAGGCAGTTTGATTAGTCATGATCAAGAGAAGGCCATTTGACTTGTCATAACTGATTTTGGATTGAAAATCAGATGCATAATCCATTCGTTTGGCTGTCACAAACAAGAGGGATATTTATCCTTTACAGTGAAACACTTTGATACAGAATTAAAGTGGACTGTGGCACTGTGAAAATGGCACTTCGTGTGTCATCATGCTGATGATTTGTCATGATCAAACCCAATACTTTCAATGTTAATTTGATTGAAGGAGACTTATCCCACTTGTTGGTGACAGCCAAACGAAAGGATTATGCGTCTGATTTTCACTCTAAAATTTGTTATGAGAAGTCAAATGGCTCACTCTTGATCATGACTAATCAAACAGCCTCTATATTTCCCATATTGAAAGTAGAGAAGATGACACTTCATCGGCTATCACAAGTCACGAAGTGCCATTTTCACAGTGCCACAGTCCACTTTAATTCTATATCAAAGTGTTTCGCTGTAATCAAATTAACATTGACAGTATTGAGTATGATCATGACAAATCATCAGTATGATGACACACAAAGTGCCATTTTCACAGTGCTACATTTCACTCTTTTTCGGTATCAAAGTGACAGGCTGTAAAGCATTTGTTCTGGGCAGCCATAAAATGGCTTAAGGTACTGAAATGGCCCGTATACTGTAATCGCCAAAGGCAACGCCACTACTGGGCAAAATAACAATTACATATATGATTTGTGTAAACGAATGTTTCTTTTGTCATCAAATCATGGCAGGAACATGCATTTTAAGAGTCACTCAAGGTAATCAGCTTGCATAGACTGTAAGACCAGCTGTGACTGTCTAACGGCATCTACCGTATTGAATACAGAGAAGTGCCATTTGAAGACAGAAAACTGTTGTTTTAATGGTTACTGCTGTAAAGGGAGCATGGTTTACAGTGTAGCTTGGCATTATTTTATAACATGTGTAAATATGGTTCCAATAGCCAATCAATGCATGGTATACTACTAGGTGTCGAGATAGACAATACACTCAGTTTCATGCCTCATGTGAACTGTCTTGTGAAACGCTGCGGAAAGCAAGTCAATGCTCTTAGTCAGTTGTCACATGTTTTAAACAAAAGCTGCAAATTAAAGATTTTAGAAGCTTTTTTGTGGCAAACTTTAATTATTGTTGTTTGGCTTATCACACACAGAAGCTAGAAGTCTGGAAAAAATATTAAAAAGAGCTGTGAAGTTTATATCTTGATTTCAATTCTTGTGATTTTGATTTACTTGTGAAAGCATAAAGTCTCCATTATATGTGCAAAGGCAGTATGAATTACTTTTGTCTGTTCACAAAAGTTTGAGCGGTGAGATATGCCACCTGTATCACCAGATTCTTATGTAAAAAGTGATAGTGTATATTGTCTGCGAAACAGTGTAAGACTTTGACAAAATAACTACAATACAGTAATGTATGGTTCTAATTCTCTTTATTACAAAGGTGCTCTTTTATGGAATCGCTTACCTGATGTTTTTAAGTTGGATGATTTTTATGCAGTCTGAAATCAATGTAATTTTTAACTCTCCTTCTCATCTGTACATTTTTCCATTATCTGTCTTTTATGATCGTTGTCGGAAACAAGCACTTGTACTTCTATTACTTGTTGACCTATATTACCGACTCTTAAATAAAATTTTACTTACTTACTTACTTCCTCGACTTACTTACTTACTTACTTACTTACTTACTTACTTACTTACTTACTTACTTACTTACTTACTTATGCCCTGAAAAGGAATGACAAGCATTTGATATTTTATCTTCCTGGAACTAGGTAGCCATTATGGCAAGCATTTATTATGTTGGTTAATTTTCAGAACAACTTTACAACATATGTATACAATACATATACCATTTACAGCTTGACCCACCTCAACTTGTGCACGAGTTTAACCTTTTAATAAAGACAAGACATTTTTACTGGTAATTTTTCACACCGTGCATGTCTAATTGGCAATAATGGCTCTTAAATTAAGTGAATTATAGGCCTCTGTAGTAATTCTAAAAATGACAGGCAGGGGAATGGATGGTGCTTGTGAGATTTAGAGTTCAGTTTATGTTACCAGGTAACTGACAGTCAGATGATTCCCAACACAAAATAGTAAGGTGTTATGATTGTCAGAGTCATTAGAAATATAAAATATGACACTCAGATTTTAAAAGCATACAGAAAAAGTATAGCAACACTTCTACAAAAATCTATTTGTGATGTCGTCTAGAAAATCACAAACTTCCATCCCTCAAAATCTAGTCTTAATTTGACCACCATTTGTGACAGAAAAACCCGGTTCTTTAATAGAACCAGGTGCAGAAGATTCCCCTCAACAAATTCACCATGTTATATGGCCTAGAAATCCAAGCCAAGTAATTTTTCTTTGAGATATAAGATCCATGGCTGACAATTTACATGCATTATTGGAACAATTAGTAAAGTGGCACAGTACAAGCATTACATGTGACCCCAGAATTTTTTCCCAAGGTTGACAGAGCTAAATAGTTAAAAAAAATCAGAACAAAAGTTAACTCTTTTTCTGAGTTAAATTTTAGCCACGAAAGAACCAAACCTGCATAATACTCTTCTCTTGGCTCTTGTCACTGAAACTTTAATTTGGTGTTTGCATCGGAAATCTTTAACTGTTTCAGTAAACACTGTTTTGGTTACAACATAATGCATAAGTTGAGGTGGGTCAACCTGTATATTACTGAATCTAATTCAAAAATAAAATAATGTATGACTGACAAATTTTGATTATAAATGACATATTGTTGAGTGATTATGAATATTCTCAACATAAACTGACAATTAGAATAACATTAAGAATACTGTGTTCTGTTGTCTGGTATCAATGCAATTTCAAGAATGAAATAATTTAATTGTGTGATTGAAATTCAGGCCTATCATCCCCAAAGTCAGTGGTCAAAATAAGGGGTTCAGTGTTTCACTGGTGCTGAAAAACCTCCCCAAATTCTAAATAACTATGTGCATTGAATATGCATGCCATACAATAGTTTCAAAGCAGTTTCAACTTATAAGAGGCTTGATTTTTTCCGGAAGGCAGTACAAATTTCCAAGCTATTTTTGAAGAAACAAATTTAGCTGGTTTAGCTGTATTGGCATAAATTGGCTCTGTAAACAATTGGTATGAGTACCGGTAACTTTTTATGCTCATGTTTGGTTTACAATAATTTTTGCATCATAAACAACTGAAACTCTCTGGCTTCTCGGAGCCTGTTGAGGCCCATTTAAGCATTTAACCCCCGGAACTCCTGGATGTCCTGCAACTGCCGCTACGTCCTACTAACTCCTGGTAACTCCTGTAACTCCCACTAACTCCCACTAAAACCTGGTAACTCCCAGTAAATCCCACTACTCCTGGTAACCCCTGCCAAATCCTATAACTCGCAGTAACTCCCGGTGACTCCCACAATTCCCAGTAACACCTGTCAAGTCCCATAACTACCGCTTACTCCTGATATCTCCACAAGTCCTGATCATTCCCGCTAACTCCCGTGATTCCCAGAACTCCCTCTAGTCCCAAACGAAAGTTCTGTTTGTGACTTACATGCTTATAATGGGCCTCTTGGGATCTCAGGGCATGATGTGGAAAGAAATTTTTGCCGTCAAACCTTAGTGATTTCCAACCTAAGTGAGGCACCAAAAATGTATTTTGTCATAAATGAATAAAAAAAATTGACGGAAAAGGCATGAGAAAGTGAAGTGTGAGAGAGTAATGGAGGTGGAGAGGGGGGTAGGTACAGAACAAAGGAAATATCTCTTGTTGAAAAAAAAAGGAGTCCAACGTTTTTTACAAAAATTTTGCACTGAAGTGTCAACTTCTCGTAACCTAAAAGAGATATCAAGAGATTTGGTTTTGACCTTTTCTTCGCAATTTTGTACCTTCATCTATATTTGCCATACATATATAGCCACATTTAAATCTGACAAGGCATGCTGATGATGTAACCACTTTTTTTTAAATAGGCACGGAAAAGGTTTTAAAGAAAATGATCTGTTGTTGCACGAATTTGGTCTCCAAGGATTTCAAATTGGCAAAAAAAAATGAATGGAATAGTTTGAACAAATCTCCCACTTAAATTTTTTTTAACTTAATGTGGGTTTATATAACTGGCCATGTATGAAAATTCATTGGAATAGACAAGAAGAGAGTCCAAGTATGTTACCAAGCCCCTGTAACATTTGGTGATTTTGGGTTGAACTGTTATGGAGATACTGATTTTTATATACGGTATGCCGAAGAGCACCCTAGTGGCCAAAATGTATTTCTCAGGCAAAATGGTTTGAGATGTCACTAATGAGGACCCTTGGAGCAATCTCTCACAGGAAGAACAGCAGAATCCAGGCATTTATAAGGGCAAGAAATGCAAAAAACCCCCCGTTTGGCAGTTTTCCAAGAATAATTCTCATATCTAGGCAAATCTGGTCACAAGCCTATAATGGTTGCAAAGGATGCGTTGCAGTTTGGACAAATTTTGGCTAACAAAATAAGCATGAAAGAAAAGAAACCGCGGGGGGGGGGGGGGAGGGAGTGTATATTATGGCTACATTGAAAAAAAGTTTAATTCCATCAAAATTAACATGTATTCAAACACACTGTCTCAACTATTATTACAATTTTAAAAAATAAATCAGTTCAAATATATGCATAAACTCATTATTTTTCATACATAGCCTATTTTTTATTCTTTTTATTTTTCTTCTATATCTACCAAAATCCTAGTAGATCTGGATTTGGAAAAAATATCTGGCGTATTTTGACCTATTCAATAGCCCCACTTTTAATTCAAGATGGTTATGCTGATGAAGACAGTCTGTTGTTATTGTCCCAAGTGTTTTGAAATATCAATATAACTAAGAATATGGAATTAAGGGTCAGTGTCGATCCATAAAATCAATCACTTTCCCATGTAAAATAAAAAGACAAATATAATCAGAAATCATGTATATATTTATATTGATTTATTTCATACTATCAGTACATTGTTACACGCCAAGAATATGTATGAAAGAAAGTTATAGTGTTCTCAAAAACTCAATAATTTGTTTTGTCTCCACACAGCAGAAAGAGTCAATGTCTAAGTAAAGCGTACTGCTCTTACACATTACTCGTCTACTTGGACTAATTTTGAAATTCGAATTTCAGATATAAGACCAAAATAGCAAACATTTTTGTTTCTATGTCACACTGTCAGCCAGCATGATTTCTTTGAGGCCTAACACACTTTTCTGGCACACTGTCAATAAAGGTGTTTGACACTTCATTCCTATGTCACACTGACAGCCAGCATGATTTCTTTGAGGCCTAACACACTTTTCTGGCACACTGTCAATAAAGGTGTTTGACACTTCATTCCTACTAGAAAACCTGTTGCAAGCGATTATTTGAGCCAATTAGACTGGGTTGTGTGCATGTGGAAATAGCAATATGAGGGCATGCTGCTGATAATCATAAAGGGTGACAGTATTATATAAACAGTTGTGGCCTTTGAGTAATAAAGTCTCAAGAAATTTATAAAAGTGAAAAGACAGTCGATTTTGTTCACATGAATGCAAATTTGGTGTTAAGAACAATTTGTATTCATGAGCATGCTATGGTGGCAGCACCTGCATGTGTTCTCTGGAATGGCTGCCCTATGTTACCACCTGGGGAGCTTGGCAGAAAGTCATGACCCATTTATGCACATTGGTGAAATATTGGTGCAGAAGGTGTTAAATGAAGGTGAATTTGAAAGCAAGTAAGAATTGTTGAAATACAGTGACTATTGCAAAACAAAGTAAATGTCAGTGATGTGACAGATGCAAAGTTTGATAGGTGTGCAGAGAATTGTGACAGAGTTATGCTTGAGACATGGAGCCAAGAGAGTTAGAACTTTTATATTTAGATGACAGTGGTTTTCAGTGCTGAGTTCAACTATACTGTTGGGCTGCAAGCAAGCACATGACTGAACTTTTTTGTTCGCAAATACCCTAAAAGAGTGTCCATTTGTTGTCAACCACCTCTGCGGATTGGATATTATTATGTCCAGATTTTTCAAGGGGTTGTCACTGATGACAATACTCTTAAGTGAAAATAACATCTCAAAAGCTGCTTTAGCGATATGGGTAATATTGTTCTTCTTCAAGTCAATATTAACCACATTGCGACAGCCCAAAAAACTATCAGCGTAAATAGCACCAGTATAGTTATTTGGAAGGCTTAGGGATGACATGTTATTCCCAGAGATCTTTAGTATTTCTGGTATTTCATTTAATTTACCGCCAATTATGGACAGATGTACAAGATAAGGTTTGTCCATCAGGGCTTTTTTGACAACTTGTGCAGGTTCCTCCAAATGCCTTTTAGAGATAAAATCCAAGAAAGGGCACTTGGCTAAAAAATTATCAAACAATGTTTTTTGTTCTCAATTTTTTAACGACATAAAGTATAGGTATAATGATCTCAATTCTGGCATTTCTGTTATTCCAGTTATTTCAACAAGACATTCAGCATTAATACTCAGAAGATTCAAAGAAGTCAGTCCGTAGAATGAGTATTTTGGGATATACTCAAGAGGGGGGAGCCAAGATGCGTGATCAGGAAATTTTGAAATTTTAATGCTAAAAACATTCTGGAAAGTGTGTGGACGCAGCTCGCCAGAAAATAAATAAAGAATTGCCAAGTGCCATCAATAACCGGAGTGGGGGATATATGTTTTTTTATGTATCTTTTTTAGGTGCAGTATCAAAATCAAATTAAAATAAGATTGATTGTGCTACGAACCACAATAATGGGTTATTAAACAGTCATTGAAAACATAGCTACAATGTATCATCCAATATTTTGAGAAGGCAGTTGTTGCTCATTCATATGCCTGCTCTGGCCAGTCACATTACCCACAATTTTTAAAGACTGCAGGGCATAGAGCCCTGCCTTTTACTCACCACAGTCTTGTAAAGACAGCCGATACTCCCTGATTGCTCTTTTTACATTTTGCTTCCCAGAGGGAGCCTAATGTCATGTTTAAGAACCCCTGGTGGCAGGGCTCAGATCATGCAACTGCACTCAGTTCTTCATGTTAAGACAAAATCCTAAAGTAAAGTAAAAAAAGGAAAGTAAAGTAAAATTTTATTTAACGTCGGTAATGACAATAAAAACAAATAACATAAGCTGTTCAGCTTTTAACCGACTGGTAAAATAACAGAACAAGGTGAAAGAATGAAATATATATACAAATGTTAGATGGTGACTATGTACAAAGATAATACTTGTTGCATAAGTTCACTTTAAATTATATGAGTTTTCAAATACATGAGCTTAGGTGATATTTCACACTACAAAGAATTTCTGAGACAAAGTATGCATGTGCCACATTGGCACATGAGCTATACTATCTAGTCAGTCTGCTGCTAGGTACCCTTTCTAAGGAATAGATGGAGGCCATTTCTAGTAGTTGAGTCCTTACAGAGGGAGGTGCAAGGCATTACGATCCAACTGTTATATAAGCACAGTCTAAGTAAACTACTTGGATTTTACTGATTGGAAGAATCACCTATGTATTATTGTGTTTCAGGAGCCCCTAGTGTTTTCCGATCCAGCTTGACCTTGGTCTGGTATTGCAGTTCATAGTAGATGTCACCTGCAAAATGTTGGCCCATTCTATAAATATTTACCTTTCCCAGAATTCACTTGAGGTTATAATGTAATTCTCTATTGGCGAATTTGAAAATCCCTAAGACATTCCAAAAATCATTGAAGGAATCAAATTTCCTTAAGGTCTGTCCTTTTACGCAGATTTTCACAAATTTGACAGCATTTGGCAGCTTGGCAAGTGGGGTTATACAAAAAATAACATCAGATTGACACATCAATGCAAAATTTCTGAGTTGAAGAGAAGTGGAATCTCATGGAGCCTCAGTTTTAGCAAAAATTGCAAAAAATTATACATTCGTGAATGCGCGGTTTTCATAACTTTGTCATTTTCAAACATCCAATTCTTACCACCATATTTGAAAAGGCAATAAAAAGACCTTTCCTTTGCGGACAAAGATGATGGCTCTACATGGAAAAAGAGTCATCAGTGTTTACTTCAATTAGCTTTTCAATGAAAAATAAATTTTTCACACTTTCACACTTTATAAATGGCACTTGTATTTGGACTACTGAATTTCCTGATTGACAGTTCATTGAGATCAAATATTTCTGATAGAAGTGCACTTTATCACTGAGTGTGAAGATGATGTGCTTTTTTTCTCGCGAGGGTCCTTTCGAGCATTTCTTCTTGCAGAACTTCCACAGTTTTGTTGCTGTAGAATTCTGAGTGCAAAAATTATACAATTAAGAATACCAAATGTACTATGGCAGAGAGTTGATGTCATGGAAACAACATTTTGCAATGTAATTTTGTCTATTTCCTTTGCTTTGCCTTCTATGAAAAAATTAATTAAGTCATAAATATCTGGGATTGATTAAAGTACAAAGCAAATTCCAGAAATAGCCAACATTGCTGCTGTTTTCACATCTTTGTTTGAAGACAAGGCTGTTGTACCAGTTAACTGCATTCGTTTAACCCTGTAAAAAAGAAAAGCAACCTTAACATAAAGTATCATAGAATTACAATCTAGTTTTCACTAAGAATTTCAGAAAGCTTAATACTTTCCTAAGGTGGACCCCCCCCCCCCCGCCCCCTTTGAAAATTTGTTTTATAAATAAATTATAAATAGGGCACTCAAAAGTATTTATTTTCATTTAAATTTGATCCATGTTCAGTGGGAGGCATATTGTTAATTACTTTCATGAATTATACCAATTTGTGTTATAGCTTACAGTTGGTGTTGGATTGGGAAATTTATAATCGTGCATGATTTGGGTTTGATATAAGGCTCTGCATTCGGAATATCCAAGATTTGAGGGGTTAAAAGAAAACATGTAATTGGAGTTTTCTCCATTACAGGTCTATTGCAAATTTAATTTATGTCAGGAAGGTATGCCGTTATCTAGGATGTTTTGTTAACCTCCAATTGTTTGTGGCTTATAAGTGATTAAGACACAGGCCTACCTTTCTGACATCAATTGTCATTGCTTAGTTAGCCCAGTGACATACAGTACCACCCAAAATACCCTTTCACACCTTTTGGCTATCCCTGAATCCCTTCCTACCTTTACCTACTTGAAAATACCTTCTAAAATTACATTAAAATGACTTTTAAACAATACAGTACAAATCAAAATAAAGTATGATTACCCCAGCAGGAAGGACGAATCAGCCACTACTTTACCCTTTCACACCTTTTGACTACCTCTGAATCACTTGCTACTTTTACCTACTTGAAACTACCTTTTAAAATTACATTAAAATCACATTTAAACAACAACAATTTGAACTCAATCACCCCCATTGTGTTTGATTTACTTGATATTTTGCACCTCTGCTATGTGCAGTTACATTGGTAGCTGTCTAAATAGAGTTCTTAATGTAGGCTAAGGTTGTTGTAAGGAGTCAAAGGGAGTTGTAATGAGATTTGGGGTGGAGAGGGGAAAAGAGGGCAAAATAGGTAAACAGAGGACTTCTGACAGAAAATTTTCTTACTTTATTTTGGATTGTACTGTACCTATTCAAACTCCATCACCCCCATTGTGTTTGATTTATTTGATATTGTGTCCCTTTGCAATTACATTTGTAGCTGTCTAAATAGAGTTCTTAATATGGACCGACGTTGTTGTGAGGAGTCAAAGGTAGTTGCAAGGAGATTTGGGGTGGAGACGAGAAAGCAGGGCAAAAAAGGCAAACAGGGTATTTCTGACAGGAAATTTTCTTACTTTATTTTGGTTTGTACTGTATGCTTGTCTTGCCATTATGTTGGAGAATAATTCAAGTGTGCTTTCTTTTGACCCTTAAATTTTGAATTTTGAATGAACAGGCTCATATGAACCCCATATCATTTTTGATTCCCAATTTTGTCAATGTATTGAAGTTGAGCTGAAAAACAATCATAGTAAATAGTCTGGAGTGCTCAAATATGCATCCTCACAGATTTTACAGTGCAACATATCTTTGAAAAAACCATCCTTCAGTGTATGATTACTTTTGAAACCTATTATTATCTTTTCATATGTTATTGAATTTAATTTCAAATGAAAAAATAAAATGACCATGTACCTCGCTTTTGTTATTGCCACTAAAGTTCCGATGGAGGAGAAAGATGTAACAAGGATGCCAAACACCAATATAAGTCGAAACACTCGAAATAGAGTTGAGGTGCGAATATCCATGCATTGCCATTGGTTGTGGTGAACAAGGTATGCTTCAACTGAAGCGATCCCAATAGCCAAAACCAGGGCAAATATAGAATTCTGCAATATTGGGACAAATATTATAAGGATAGGACAATATAGCCATGCAGGATTATATTTTCGCAATAAGGGGACAAATCAGAATTGGATAATATAAGCATGCATACTACATCAGTGGCGTCAGTGTAGGTGAGGCTGGCGGGACAAACCCCTTTTTTTTACCAGAGCATGGGAGTTAAGTAAAGAAAATTTTCAGGATACCCCAGGACACCATTACGTGAAGGCTTCAGCCTAATTTGCCCTATCATTTTAAAATGAAACTGACACCCTTGTTGTACATTCAGAGAGACTTAGGCAATAAATCATCATGCAGGCATGCTGTTTGTAAACTCATTTTACAATAAAGTTCTTGACAAATTTGGCAAATTTCTTGGTGGCACATAACTATCTATGCCTTTGACTGTTGAGATATTGATTTACACATTATTATGTCATGAAGGATTGAAAATACATGCTCACCCTGATTCTGTATGTGTAACTGTTAGAAACAGACACGGGAAAATTTTAAATATATGAAAGGGTAAGCCACTGCAAAGAATCTTTCGATGTTCAAAAATGAGATCATGAAGACATTGAAGTACTCGGTGATAAGGGTAAAGATCCAAAATCCCATGCAACTAGCAAGCTGCAAAGATGAAGAAATTGTGGTTAGAGTGAAACATAACAACCAGATATGTGCTATGCTAAGCCTTTATTCAGTGATAATAACTAGTTTAGTGAACTTAATAACTTCTGAATTAACTATTCACACGACATAAAGACACCAGGTGGAATCTTCAACTTATGATGCCACCTACAGTATATACTGGTTAACAATGTCAAGGGGCTAAATTACAAATGATTTTCATATGAAAATATTACCATTAACCATTTTACTTTAAATCTAGTCAGTCACAGTATAAATTCAGATTTGCAGTGCTGGGCTCAGTTTTATTCATGAATTGTATTGATCAGAATTAATTCAAAATGTAAGAAATAACATGACAAAATAATTGAAATGAAATGAATTGACAACCTCATTCTATAGAATTGATTATAATTATCTTCATTTAAAAAAAAACAAGCGAATTCAATTGAATTGAATTAGCAATGATGGTCAACTCAATTGGATTTAATTGACTTACACCTGGTGTTTGTGGTTGCTACCAGGCCCAATTACTCTAATTCCCTCAACCAAACTTGCCCTCCCTCAACCAAACTCATCCTCCCATTGCAGGGTTTGTTTGCATTCACCCTGCTAACAAGCATTATAAAATGCTAAAGTATTCTAATCTTTTAACAGCTTTTTTCCAGCTTAATTTGAATAATTGTTTGTTGCTCTCTGTGGAGAAAATATTTGAAACAAATTTCAAACTACAAACAATTAAACATTCAAACACTCATTCAATTGTTTTGAATGCTCTCGAACTGTGAAGTATATTTGTCACACCAGACGGGAGGTAATCTTTTGTTATTACTTCATGAAAAAACAGTGGATGAGATCTGGGTTGGCTTTCACAAGACTACCCTGAAAAGTGAGGAAGACCAAACTTGGCTTCTCTGAACTGAACTAAACTCCCCTTAACTAAACTCAGATTCCCTCAACTAAACTAGGATTTCCTGAACTGAATGCATCCTTCAACTATATGCCCTCAGTTAATCCACCATGAAACAGCTGTTGGTCCATGGGTGTGAGGGTGTATCCTCTATGAGGCCACCTACACACACATGAAGGATCACAAGTTCCTGTATTAACCAACCCTGCTGTAACACATTGATTTCAAGGAACTCAACCAAATCAGCTGAAAATTTCAGGAAGATTGTCCTTTCAGACATATTACCTGTGGTGTCACTGGAGCTCGAGGTTTAGGTTTGTTTCAGTAACCTGGTGATCTGACATAGGATTTCACTTATGGTGTGTGAGTCATTGACATATTTTGCTAATGGTGTGAGAGTCATTCAGGCTTTAATGAACTTCAAAAAATTCTAATATTGTGTCCTCGTCCTGTCTGCTTAATATCATAAAATTTCGTAATTTACTATTATAAAAATCAGAAGAATTAAATGTTACTTACATATAAATCCATTGGTAAAAGAATTGTGATCAGATTGACACTGACTGGCACCACATTTCCAATCGCAGTAGAAAAGATGTAGACCATCATTGAATTGTCTCCCTTTCTGACATCACAAGCCAACATTAGCAAAGATATGTAAGCTACAGTGCCCCCAGTTACTACATTTAAAGCAAAAGAAGCATTACAATTTCATTCAGAGAGAGTGATAAAGAAATTGATCGGGTTCAGTTAGCATTTTAGAGACAATTGACAAAGTGTAAATTTCCACAATTATTTTCATGCCAAGGGTATATAACAACGTGGCACAGTAAATCGAGTCAAGTCAACTCAGAAGCATGTATTACAGCAGAAGTCATACAATAAGCATGGATTCTGAAATGAATGAGCACCTCATGCTTACCTGTATCACACAGCATGATATTCAAGAAGCCAGAATTGACACATTCAACCACTTCATAATTTCTGCCTCTTACTTCTGCCATAAATTACTCACCAAGATACACCCAGACTAGGCTGCTTATGGCCTCATTAACATTTTTAACCACTTCAGAATTATTGCCTTCAACTTCGGCTATAAATTGCTCACAAAGATACACCCAGACTAGGCTGCTTATGGCCTCAATAACATTTTAAACCACTTCTGAATTCCCACCTCTTACTTCTGCCATAAATTACTCACCAAGACACAGCCAGTCTATTCTGCTTATGGCCTCATTAACATTTTAAATCACTTCTGGATTCTTGCCTTTTACTTCTGCTATAAATTACTCACAAAGATACACCCAGACAAGGCTGATTATGGCTTGACTAACATTTTTAACCACTTCTGAATTCCCGCCTCTTACTTCTGCTATAAATTACTCACCAAGATACACTCGGACTAGGCAGCTTATGACCTCATTAACATTCTTAAACCACTTCTGAATTCTTGCCTTCTACTTCTGCTATAAATTACTCCCAAAGATACACCAAGACCAGGCAACTTATGGCCTCATTACAAATTTTAACCACTTCTGAATTCCCACCTCTCACTTCTGCCATAAATTACTCACCTAGACACACCCAGAACAGGCCGCTTATGGCCTCATTAACATTTTTAACCACTTCTGAATTCCCACCTCTTACTTTTGCTATAAGTTACTCACCAAGATACACCAAGACTGTTAATGGGCTTTTACTTCTGCTATAAATTACTCACCAAGATACACCCAGATAAGGCTGCTCATGGCCACATTAATATTCTCAACCTCTTCCAACAAGTTTGAATGACAAGAATCTCCAAAATAAGCATTGAATATGTACAAATGTTCATTATTGAACGAGTCACTGCAGTGTTTCCTTGCGAACTCCAATAGTATTGTTGCTGATGTTGCTTCAGTCAATTGGCTATCTCTCGTGGTTAGTGCAGAGCATAATTGAAATCCAAGATGCGAGTCTCTTTTCTTGTCTCTCCGAACAATGCAGACAATGAGCATGATATGATTGTCTTTATCTGCTATTTCACAAAGTCTGGAGTTTATTTGAATAACACTTATCCATTTCAGGGCAAAGTGTTTGATGCTGTTATCTTTTTCCAAACATTTTCTGACCACCTTGAAAGTCTTGATATTTTCAAGGCATTCGTGAACTTTTTGCATAAGCAGAAGATCATTACCATGGACTGTGCCACCCTGCATTCTGGATTTAAGACAATAGCCCTCTTCCTTGGTATTCTCGTCAATATCCCACAGTGATAAATGTGTTGATTCTGTGGAATTATCTGCAACTGTTGAATAAATGTCAAATGTTGTGTTCTCGGGTGTGGTTTCCTTCCAAGCATTGGCAGTATTTGCTACATAATCTGTTGCAATCTTAGTGGAAATAAAGTCACTCTCAATTTTGTGTTCAGGAAAAACTAAATTATCAAAAAGTGTGGTTTCGTTCTCCTTTGCTTTTGTTGGAAAATTGGAGTCCATGCTGATAGGTTGGCTGGAATCACTAGAAGCATGATGTTTTGTAACTTCGGTTGAAACAAAGTCTTGATAAATTGTATGCTTTGAAGATGTACCATTGAAATTAAACAAAAATGTATACTCTGTTGTTCGCTTTGTTGAATCTGGGTCATTCTTAACAGTTGCACCATTTGAAGTAATACCATTGGATAGATACGGTTTTTGAGTAGAATATTCTGTGCTATCATTTCTTGGATAAGATTCTGTGTTGAAAATATCCTGGGCTGTATTTGTATCAAAGTATTTGTCTAGTTTGGAAGCATAATCCAGAGTAATTTCAGGTGTATTTGAGCCACTGTCAACAAGAAAAGTGTTCGCTGCAACTGCTTGTAAATTGTCCCTTGTGACATATTCTGAAACCACTGGCTCGTACCTTGAAATTGTGTATGGAGATACTCGGCTTCTACTCTGAGCAATAATGTTTGTTTTAGAGATTAAGATGTTAGTGTTATAATTGTGCATATCTTTCGCATATTGATCTGTGGTTACCAAATATAAAGGAACTCTCTCGTTTGAGGAGCTGGATTTTTTTTTGAAAAAAGCAGTTGTCTCATTTTTTGGATTGGCAGCATATTCAGTATTTTCTGTAACTACAGAATATGCAGCTGTTTTAGAAAGAGTGGTTTGACGCTTAGTAATAACACTCATATCTGAATCGGAAGCTGCATCATTAAATTCCGGTTTTAGTTCCTGTGATGGAGATATTGATAAAACTGTATAAAAATTACTCCAAAGTAGGAAATAAACGTAAATATATGTCATAGACATCTTGTGGCAGTGAGGCTACTGAGACAAGCTTTACTTTTACTCAATACAAAATCTAATTTAAAAAAAGACTATATATGGGGCCTGAGTTTCTGTAATAATTAATTTGTAATTCTGTCGGCAGCATTTATCTTTCTCTAATTTGGACTTGATTTCATTCTACAAACCACTTAATGGCTAGACTGAGATTTAGGAAACGACAGATTCACAATGATAAGAAAATAAACATTTCCATAAACAAAGAACAAAAAGATTTTAATCAGGACTGAGATTGTTAATTAAATGTGGTTTCAGTTTACTGCTTTCTCAGTATGAAATGTTTCATTTCTCTAACCAGCAGGGATCGTTAATTTTACCTGCTGAATGGATTTAATACAAATAAATACCTAATATCTCTGCCATCTCTGAAGAAAAGTACGATTTCAACAAATTCCGAGTGCAGGCTAGATAATTTGACCAAATAGTAACTGCTGGTGACATCTGTGTTGAGCCATTTACCCCAGACAGAGCAACTACATGAACATTAGGAAATATGGAAATTCAAACTGCCTGGAGAATAGTAGACTGAAATTAAATGCAATGACAAAAAAATAAGATTCATAATGATTAACGATTTTATTTTCAAAGTGCCAAAGTAAATATAACCAGGTGAAGAATTGCAATCATAGATACAGTGGAATATTTATTTGACCCACTGCAACATTTTCTTTTAGGAATAATTGTGCTTGCTCCATTAACCCTGAAATTTCTCAGGTAGATCAGGACCAACCTTAGAAGACTGGGGGATACACACAAATTAAATGAAAGAATTATAACATATTTATACAACATATCCGATAGTCTGCTGAAATAGTACTTGACCACTTTATTTGAAAAAGGTGTTTTACAGGAATTCGCATTGAAAGCTATTTAAGCTGACTTGTTGATTTCCATTGATATAATCTTCAGCAAAATAGCGATTTTCAATATTACACTAAAACTATCAAGACAAATCTCATACTTTTAGGCCTGGTAATAGGGCATATGACCTAAGAAACAATACCCACTAAGCCCTGGGTTCAAAATTGGAAAACAAATGAGTAATTGCAAATTGAAATATTTATTACATGACGTATGAAAATCTACATGACGTGTGGTAGCAATAGAGTCCATTTTCACTATGAATCTGAGCTGTTGTGCACAGATATCAACATATATCATAACTGAAATTGACAAAACCAACGTGAGACAAACTACATACAGCAGCACAACTTTGATTGGCCGATATGTTAATTAGAATTAGGAGCTCACTGACAAATGTGTCCATATTTGAACATCGCAGACCGCATTTTGAGTAGCCCGGCTCTGTTACAGGGATTCGCGTTGAAGTAGACTTCTTGGTTTTCACAGAGGAGTACTCCAGCGAAAATTGTATTTTCAATATTAGGCTAAAACTATCAAGCCAAATCTAAACATTTTAGCCCTGGTGAGGGCATATTAATTTAGAAACAATACCCACAAAGCACTGAGTCCCGAAATGAAAAATAAATGAGTAATTGCAAATTAAAAAAATCATTACATGACGTATGGAAGCCTACATGATGTGTGGTAGTAACACAGCCAATTCCACCAATTAATCCCAGCTGCTGCAAATATAAATATCAACAAAGCAGGCTGTCAATGAAACTGACACAACAAGTGAGGAAGACAAATCATAACTGTGAAGTAGTCATTTTGTGTCTTGCTGTCAATCATTTGTTTTCTAAATGTTCTATTAGACTTTGATTGGTCGACATGTAATTTTGGAATATGGGCGTGATTGACACCTCCCTCACAGTGTACAGAAGTCTGCATTTGAACATCTCAAACCGCATTTCGACGAGCTTCTTGGAAAATCACTTCAATTTGATACATTAACAGATAGCCAGATAGAAAGACTAAGATAGAAAGATTCAGATGGACAGATAGATGGACATATAAATAGACAGATAGATAGATAGATAGATAGATAGATAGATAGATAGATAGATAGATAGATAGATAGATAGATAGATAGATAGATATATAGATAGATAGATAGATAGATAGATAGATAGATATAGACATATAAAGATATAGATAGATAGATAGAGAGACTGATTGATTGATTGGTTAGCAGATTGATTGATCGATCATTCGATCTATCCATGCCATCCACTTCAGCAGTTTACTTTGCTTATCATCCTTCGCACTGTGTACCGTTTGCTCTATGCGAAGCGACCTGGTTAATCATAAAATCTTAAATTTTAGACCAGAAACCAATGTAATCACAATGTAACATAGCCAGTATGCTGTATTTATGTATCAGAAATCTTGATGTGAAATTTAAAGCTTTAAATATTTAGCAATCAAAAGATTTGGAGATTCTAGTAAAAAATGCACTAAAATTTACTAAAACTGCCTAATCTCCCAGAAAACTTAACTGATTGATTCCAAATTGTGTATGTGTATTGTGTATACTATAAGACAGCATACTGGCTATATGGCAACATTTGTTGCTTGCTCTATATATGAAAACTAGCAAAATGTAAACAAAGAAAATCCTTAAATGGGTCACATGGTTGGTACACAGTGTTCAAGTAAAACGTTTCTTTTGTCATGCCAAATTTTTTAAAAGTATATTTAAAACATTTCAAGAAACTGTTCACAACAGAAAGTGGGCATCATTTGGTTGTTGAAATTCACAGCTGCTTAATCTAGTCATACATGAGTAGCTTTCTACCATACGTCATGTGCAGCCAAATTGCTTGGTTTACAACTCAGCAAATCTACTTCAACGCGAATTCCTGTAAACATTGTAGTCATTGGATCAATAAGCAGATACATCTGGGATAGAAGGATGCAAATTTAAAGATTACAATGGATAGATAGACAGATGGATAGATAGATAGATAGATAGATAGATAGATAGATAGATAGATAGATAGACAAAGAGACAAAGAGACAAAGAGATAAAGAGACAAAGAGACAAAGAGACAAAGAGACAAAGAGATAGACAAAGAGATAGACAAAGAGATAGATAAATAGATATATTGACTGATTGATTGATTGATTGATTGACTGATTGATTGATTGATTGATTGATAAATTGATTGATAGATAGATAGATAGATAGATAGATAGATCAATAGATAGATCAAGGGATAAATCAATAGATAGATCAATAGATAGATCAATAGATAGATCAATAGATAGATCAAAAGATAGATCATTAGATAAATCAAAAGATGAATTAAGAACATGTCCAGGAAATTATAAAATTTAATTACCAACCTTTAGAACATTATAAAATCTTCAATGCTTGGCTAATTGCTTTAAAAACATTCACAAAATGCGGTCTGGCATGGTCAAATATTGTCCAATAGATATTTGTCGTGGAATTATGAGACAGCCTTGTTCTAAATTTGTGATATACAAGTTGTTACAGTTTCAGTGTGTTCCAGTTTGCAATTTACTGAAATAAACTGGTAAAAACAGTTCATATTTCACAGCTTCTTTGAGCACAGAAAGCTGAATGGATATTGGTCACAAATGAGTACCCCGTGGGCACACGACGCAATCCCCGACGTTGCTAATTGGTGGAGGGCTGGTCTGTTGGTCACGTAGATAATAAATATGTAGGGTAGAGATTATGTCGCCCCGACGTGAACACGACGTCGGGGTTTTTTTACAACATTGCCACAACGTCGCAAGCTAACGTCGAACTCCTCACATTGCTTCACAATTTTGTAAAACGTCACCACAATGTTGAATTCTAACGTCATATCTTTGACGTTGCTTCACAACGTTGTGACAACATAATTTCAACCATACAATTCTACGTCATTTGACGAAAAGTGTGACGTCGTTGCAAAGTTGCTGCAACGTCGATGTGCCCATGGGGTATAATTTTCTACCATACTACATGTGCAGCCACATTGTTGGGTTCTGGTGGCTGAGAAGTCAACTTCAACATGAATTCCTGTAACAGACTTTAACAAAAAACAAACAGAACTGTTATAACTGAAATTTGTTGCAAACAAAAGCTGATATTAATTGCTTCCCCAATTTCATTTAATATTTGATGCCTCTATAAAACATCTCTTAGAATTTTCCAATCATTTATTCATTTTGAAGATACACAGTTGACAGAAATAGCCAAAGACACTGTTGGTGTCTCTTGATATATTTGTAATTCAAACAAGACGCTTTTTCAATCAGACAGACAAACAAGGCATCGAGTATGAGAAACTTTGTTCGTCGGCCTAATTACATACCAGTTAAAATCACATTTGAAAAACTATTTCAACATCACGTGGAAGACCCAAAAAGCAATAATCGAGCTTCACATTCATACTGAGAATTTATACCAACGCTTCGAGACCAAAAATTGTACAGATGTCAGTCCATAGAATGAGTACCTTGGTATGTACCTGAGTTTTGGTGCGTTAATGGTATGTCTCTTAAGGTTGTTTAAAGTTGTAGATCCGTAATTTAATAAGAAAGTCATGACAGTTAAACGAAGATTCAGGGATTCAAGAGAAGGAGAGGCGTCAAAGTAAAATGACTGAAAGTCACTTGCTTGAAGATTGTCTATAGATAGATGCATTTAATTTTCATGGAAAACTCCTTTTTCAATTGATAAAATGGGAATCATCAGACTCACTCTATGAAGATTATGATTTAAAAAAGTACCCGATGCAAGATGATCAACAATATAGTTCCCAAGTACAAATGCAGTTGAGGCCATAGTTTGGTTGGTGATGCAAGGTAGTATTTGGATGTTACCAGTAATTGAACATGTATATGATGAGAAAGAGAGGTCATCGAAACATTGGACCATATCAGTGTCATTACTTTCATGGCAACTTCTTGACATAGTTTGATTTTCTTTCACTTGATTGTCTTTCATTAAATCTTGTGTTATTTGATCTTCATTTTCTTGATTTTTGTATAATTCATCTTCTTGGTTAGCATTTTCATTAATTGTTACAAAATTTGTGTCATTAGCGCTACCCATAATGCTGTTGCTCAATTCTCTTGTACTATCAGAACACAATGTGAAGCTATTGCTACTGTCTGCTGGTATGCTGTTTTTACAGCTGAACTCACCTCCATCGGAAAGTGTTGCACTGTCATGTCTTGATGAAACTTCAATTGTAGCATTGCTGTATGTCAGTATGAGCAATATTGTAAAAAGTATTAAATTAATTATACCTTGATGACAATATCTCATCTTTTTAAAAGCAAGGCAAAACATCTAGAGGTGAGAAAATGTTCTACCTATAAGTAGTCAAGAACAACAAATTGAAGGCCTGGTTGGTATACATGCAATGATATTCCTGAACATAATGCTGTCACAAGCAGCCTTTAAAATATTTATAATCTTTACTGTGTCCGCCAACTTTCTCTCTTCCTGTTATTGAAGGAAGTGGTACAGGAATCTAATCTTGTGTTACTATCATATAGCACAACTGTCCCCTAATTCGTTGGTATAAACAATAAACCGGATGTTAAATTGTGCTGAGATAGTGGCTGAAATCCAGAGCTACCATGGCAGCTGGGTAATTAAAGGAGTTCTCGTTGGAGCTGACTTTTCCAAAGAATTTTCCTCAATTTGGGGTACATGATGTATGGTACATGACTTATGGTAAATACTACTCTACAATAGCTAAATTTTTCTTGAGCAGTGCAGAAATTAGTGTTTATGAGTGGCCTTAAAAGTTGTCTGGCATAGTTTCCCTTGTTTTTGGCATTGCCCAACGGTTGATTTCCTCATTTAATTCTGATACAGAGCTTACCTAACTCAGTAGTATGCACCGTATGTGCAAATAATAAAAAAATTGGATGACTGGTAGAACAAAGGGCAACTGTAAGATGGTTTATTAGTAGTCCAGTTCTTGGTATTTGAAAAAAAAAGTGAAGAGCAGTGGGGCCATGCATAATAGAGAAAGGGCTGGCCCTTAAAAGAGAGATTCTGACTACGACGTAAGACAACATATATCTATTTCATCCTCTCACAACATTGTTATTGTCAATATACATAAATAGACAGTTATTTTGTGTGAAAAAGAAGGACACCCATTCATTTCAGTTCAGCTGGAAAAGTCAATGTCCACTTTTTGCATAAGCTTAGTGACCGTACACTCCACTAGTTCACTAGCCTTGAAATCAACATCCGATAAAACACTAAACCAGTAACAACTATATTTTCAATTTCACACTGACATGCTGCTACATTATTTCTTTGATAGTTTTCACACTTCTCTGGCATACTATCAATATTAAAAGATGTACAGTGATTCTTGTCTTTGACAGGCATTATTGGTGCTGAGTTCAACTTTATTGTTTGGCTGTAAACAAGGACATGATTTGATTCGTTCATCAAGAACTATCCAAAAAAATTGACCAACTGTTGACCACCTCTGCAGATTGGGTATTATTACGTCCAGATGTTTCAACGGATTTTCACTGATATCAATACTCTTCAGTGAAAACAACATCTCGAGTGATGCTTTTGCAACATGGGAAATATTGTTCATTTTCATAGCTCAGAAAACTGTCAGTGTGTATCGCAACAATTGTGTTATTCGGAAGGTCTAGTGATAAAATATTGTCTCCGTTGGCTTGTGGTATTTCTTTGAAGTAAGCTGCGGTTATTGACAGATGTACAAGACCGGGTTTGTCAATCATTGATGTTTTTACGACATATTCCGGCATTTCCGAGTTAAAAATACTGATGATATCAAGGAGAGGACAATTGGTTAAAAAAAATTCAAAGAAGGTTTCGTGCTCACAGTCATAAGACGTAGAATACAGGTATAATGATCTCAATGCTGGTAGTTCCGTAATTCCACTTATTTCACCTAGACAGACAGCCTCGATACTCAGCAAATATAAAGAATCCAGTGCATAGAATAAGTATTTTGGGATGAATCCGAGTTTTGGAGCTGTGATACTGAGTCTTGTAAGTGATCCTAAGGTTGATAATCCATAATCTGATAAGGACAGTGGATTCAAGTAGTTAAGGGAAGGAGCGCTGTCAAAGTAAAATGTTTGAAAGACAGTGTCTTGAAGATTGTCTATGTGCAGATTATTTAAATGGTCATTGAAAACTCCTCTTTCAATAGATAAAATAGGGAACTTAAGTCCCAAGCCCCCAAGATGTAGATTGGAAAAGGTACCAGATGCCAGATACTAGACAGGAGAGTCTCCAAAAATATCTAAAGATGAAGCTGCAGTTTGATTGGTAAAACAAGGCATTATTTGAATGCTGTGAGTCAGTACGCATGTTTGTAATAGGCTATCAGCAAGAGAGGTGCATCTTACCAAATCATTGTCCTTACTGTCATGGCAGCTTCTTGCGACATCTTCATTTTCTTTCCATTCACTGTCTTTTCTTTAATTCGCTCTAGTCAGATTTCTGTACAATTGATCTTTTACAGTGTCTTCGAAATTAATAACAAATATTGCATTACCTTCAGCGCCATCTATACTCTGATTGTCTTTAATTTTGTCCTCTCTAGTTTTATTTTTGTTCAATGGATCTTTTACACTATCTTTGAAATTAATAACAAATGTGGCATTACCATCAGCACCATCTATACTTTGATTGTCTTTCATTTTATCCTCTTTAGTTTGTTTTTTGTATGAATGATCCTTTAAAGTATCTTCAATATCAATAACAAATGTCACATTACCTTGTAGAGTTGTGTCATCACTGCTGTTGTTTCAGTTAGTATTATTATGACACGATGTATAGCTGTTGTCACTAGCGGCTACTACAACATAATCACAGTTAAACTCCTCTACATCTGAATTTGTTGTATTGTCATAATCTGGTTGGACTTCGGTGGTTGCATTGCCAGATGCCAGCATTGTCAGTAAGAATGATAGAGTAATCAGATTACAATGATAAAACCCCTTCTTGTGAAAAGCAGGAAACATTTTTCCAATTGCAAAATGTAAAAAACAATTGAGCAAAGGGTTAAAATATAATCCTTGTTAATGGTAATGTCACTTTTCATGGTGCCCTAACCAAATTTCTGCTGTGCTAATAATTTTCAACTGTGCAAAGGTCACAACAGACAATGTGCAAAGGTCTTAACAGACCATGTCGCTAAAACTACCAATGCTTTTGATCGTTGGAAGGAAACCACACCCGAGAGCATGACTTTTGACATTTATTCAACAGTGGCAGATAATTCCACCGAACCAACACATTTATCACTGTGGGATATTGACGGGAATGCCAAGGAAGAGGACTATTGTCTTAAATTAAGAATGCAGGGTGGCACAGTCCATGGTAATGATCTTCTGCTTATGCATGAATGCGTTAAAAGTACTAAAACTTTCAAGGTGATCAGAAAACGTTTGGAAAAAGATGACAGCATCAAACACTTTGCCAAAAAATGGTAAAGTGCTATTCACATAAACACTTTGTGATATAGCAGATAAAGACAATCATATCATGCTAAATGTCTGCATTGTTCCTACATGTACTTATTTCTGCAGAAATGAACCTGCCCAAGGAGGCACCTTCATGACGAGCCCTCTTGAGGCTGTTTTAAAAAAAGCACAATGTAGCCTATTGAAAAATCAGTTGGTTTGCAGCTCCTACAGTAACCTGTTTTAAGTTGTTTGTAAAGAAAGTTTAAATTTTAATTGCAACTGACAAAAATGATAATTTTGTGCTCACTCTCATGTTGTGGAATTTGTATATTATTTATGCAGAACCCTAACATCCTTGAAACTTTGCAACTTCCCACATGCGAATACATTTTCCTGATCATACTTATTTCTGCAGCTTGCATTGATCTCCCAGTAGAAATTAATCTATCCATTCACCCTCATGAGGAGCCCTCTGGATCATTTTTCGAAGAGAAAGCAGTAGTCAACCCTCTGGAGGATGTTTCTGAAATAAAAGCAGTATGTAGCCCTCTAGAGGATGTTTCCGAAAAAAGCAGTATGTAGCCCCCTGGAGGATGTTTCAAAATAAAGCAGTATGTAGCCCTCTGGAGTATGTTTCCGAGAAGAAAGCAATATGTAGCCCCCTGGAGAATGTTTCCAAAAAGAAGCAGTATGTATAGTAGAGTAGCAGAAGGCCAAAAAGTGCGATATTTGAGGAGAGAGTGATCACCAAAGTGTCATACACCAAAATTTTCCCAAGAATTTCTACTTTCAGGAATTGACTTTGAAAATGTGTGAAACTTATGGCGAAACCAGCGGTAACTGTTTCCATGGCAACAAGTCTATCAATTCAGAGAAGGTTATGTACAACATGTAATAAAGATGTTGTCTGATTATTTTAAACTCTGAGAATCAATTCAACCATTCATCATGGTACCACTTGTAGTAGCCCTCTGGAAAATGTTTCAAAAGAAAGTGGTATATAGCCCTCAGGAGAATCTTTCCAAAGGAATGAAGTATGTGGCCCTCTGGAGAATGTTTCCGAAAAGAAAGCAGTATGTAGCCCTCTGGAGGATGTTTCAAAAAGAAATCAGTATGTAGCCATCTGGAGGATGTTTCAAAAATGGTAGCAGTATGCAGGCAGAAAAAACATCTCACAACCTCCCAATCCAATTGAAAGGCACTTCCAGTGCTTTTCAATTGCTGAATAAGCTACCGGGGTTAATTAAAGTATTTGGGTCATTCCATGCCAAATCACCCAGAGCCTCCCACCTGACCCTCTCAGATTTTGTCGAAAAAATTCACACATGTTCTTAAATCTATATCATGGGTGAATCCCAAATTTCAGGTGTCTATCACTAGTAGTTTAAAAGTTATGACCGATAACGTGTGAGGGGGGTATTTTCTGACAAATTGCAAGTCTGATATATGTTAAGGAATGTTAAGGAATGTGCTGAACGCAGGTTCCAACGACCTCTATGTTCAGATCAGTGTAAACTTTAGTATAGCAATACGCAAGTGATGAAATGTAGTGTCCCAATATCACTTTTTACAGTCCATGCTCAACAGTCATAGATTCGGTGCAACAGTAACTTATATACACTATATACATATAATATATATATACGGCTGTGGCTACTCATGCTGCCATTGCTCTTGTATATATTCGAAGGACGGAATCCACATAATGAATGGACGGTATAATGAAATACTGTGTGGTATCCAACTTATAACATAAAACAATTGTAATCCATTAGTTAACATGTGAGTTAAGAAATTTAATCCATAATTAGCTTGTACCAAGATATTCATTTAAGAAACAGAGAGTGTCGAAGACCACATTCGGCAATGGTAAAGCTTAAGAAATAGTAATAATAATCTCCCTCTTAAAGTCTCGGACAAGCAGTAATAGAGGAGTAGATCCGTGGCCTTGTGGCCTGATTAGCATCCATTGAAATCCGCCGGCAACTACTGAACTGACACTTGGGGGTGGCGTTTCGATGTAATCCTGGTTTCCGCGATCCTCCAGGTTGAATAAAGGGATGAGATGCTTCAGACTAGGACTAGGAGACATTGGCTACTCATGCTGCCATCGTCTCGCCAGCCTTGTGGCTAGTTTAGCTGGGGGTCATATCTCATGGGATGGCTCCTCCAATAAGCATCCAGACGGTTCTTGAAGCAATTTAAGTTGTTGGCTGAGACTACTGACTCCGGCAGGTAGTTCCATGTTTCCACTGTGCGGTTCCTAAAGGCCTTTTTCCTAATTTTAAGTCTTGACCTCTCCTGGAATAGTCTAAGGGAATGTCCCCTTGATGTTCTTGGTGCCCTTTTGAAATCTGGAGTTACATCTGGGTCTTACAGTCCTTTCATTATCTTAAACATCTCCACCATGTCTCCCCGGAGTCGCCGGAATCTCAAGGTTGGCAATTTGAGTTTTCTTAGCCGTTCAGGGTAGCTTACGACTTGAAGCCGGACACTTTCTAACTTCTTTATATCACCAATAAGGAATGGGCTCCACACACTTTGTCCATATTCGAGTGTTGATCGTACCAAGGCCTTGTACAGCGGAGTAAAAGTGTCATGGGTCAGGTAATGGATGGAGCGTCTTATAATACCCATGTTACGATTTCCTTTTTTAACGACACTGTCAATGTGGGCACTGAAATTTAGCTTACTGTCCATAATGATCCCTAAGTCCTTTTCTTCGTTGCTGCTAGTGAGTGGGGTCTGCGGACCTTCTCCTGAAGCAAATGATAGAGGCACCATTCTCGAGTCGGGTAGATGCCGTGATATAAACAGTCGCTTGCATTTCGCAGGATGAAATCTCAACAGCCACTTTTTTGACCACTCCTGGAGAGCATCAAGGTCCCGCTGCAGATGATCCGTCTCGTCAATTGATGGTGGTTTCCCAATTTTGTATAATTTGGTGTCGTCGGCGAATAAGTAGACTTGGGAGGAGATATCGTCGGGAAGGTCATTGATATACATGACGAACAATACCGGTCCAAGAACCGAACCTTGGGGGATCCCACTTTTCACTTGAGATTCAGGAGACAACTTATCATTCACACAAACTTTTTGGGTACGCCCCTGCAGAAAATCTTGAAGCCACTTTAAGAGTTGTCCACCAATGCCATATCTCGAGATTTTGTGAAGGAGTCTGCGGTGGGGGACGCTGTCGAAAGCCTTTTTGAAGTCCATATATATGGCCTCGATTGGGAGACCGCGGTCGACAGCGTCCTTCCATTCATCGAGAACTTGGAGTAGCTGGAGTGTGGTAGACCTACCGGGCATAAAGCCGTATTGCCTGTTTGATAGCAAAGCATTTGATGTTAAGAATTGCATCAAGTCGTCTCTAATGAGTCGCTCCATGACTTTACACACAATGCTTGTAAGACTTACAGGTCAATAGTTTGACGGGTTACTCTTTGGACCTTTCTTTGTAGATAGCACAAACTTCTGCTCTTTTCCATTCTGATGGAATTTTCCCTTGGTTGATTGATGACCGAAATAAGATGGATAGGGGTTTTGCTGTGGCGTGTCTGGTTTCCTTGAGCACTCGGCAGTGTATCTTGTCTGGCCCGGATGATGAGTCTATCCGCAGTTTAGCCAGCTTCTTCATCACCTTTGTTTCATTTATGTCGATCGTGGTCAGTTGTTGCTGGCCTCTCTGCTGAAAATCTGGCATGTTGCCCTCTTGCTCATCTACGAACACTGATGAAAAAAGGTTTTTAAGAGTCACAGCTTTATCCAAGTCTGTTCTTGCCACGTTTCCATCTACCTTTAGATCTGGGATTGACGATTTAACCTTCGTACATTTGTTGACATATCGCCAAAAGCTTTTCGGATTATCCCTAACTGTCTTGGCAATGTCCCTTTCGTAGTTCATCTTGCTTTATCTCATTTCATTTTTGATGTGGTTGCGGAGTTTAACATATTCTTGGCGCTTCTCTTCTGATCTAGTCTCCATATATCTTTGCCATTTCCGGTGTTTCTGCCTTATCTTTTTCGCCAGTTCCTCGCTAATGGGTACAGTCCGATGTTTGCTGTAGCTAGATATGAGCTTGTGCGGGATGTTGTTGTCCTGGGCCTTGTTGTATTTTTCCAAGAAGGTTGACCATTGATCTTCCATGGTGGTGCTGTGTCCGAGTAAGGTATCCAAGTCCAAGTCGAGGTCTTCAGCAAGCTTTGGATAATTACCTCTATTGAAGAAGTATTTAACATGTGAAGTGACATTTCTGTGGGCGTAGCACTTGAAGAGGAAGCTCAAGACACAATGGTCACTTTTTCCAAGCAGACTTTCATGGATGACAGACTCGACCATTTCTTCTTCGTTGGTGAATATCAAGTCTAATAGGGATGGCTCATTTGAGCCTCGCTGTCTAGTGGGAGAGGAAACATGTTGTGTCCAATAAAGTGGCGTGATGGAGTCCAGGAACTTGGAACCGATGCTGTCTGATGCTATCCATGAGGACCAGTTAATATTTGGAAGGTTGAAGTCACCGCAAATTACTTTATGTGAAGATGGGTGATCATTGATGGCTTGAAGGAGACTGATAAGTGCGTATTATTTGCATCATTTGAGTTCGGACTTCTGTAGACTGTACACACCAGAAGGTTGTTTCCTTGGGATAGGGTGATTTGTATTGCCAAATATTCCTTGAAATTAGAGTCTAGATTTACTTCCGATGCTCCAATTGATTCGTTGATGTAGACTCCGATTCCTCTTCCGTTGATATCTTGGTTAGTGTAAATATTGTGCTCTGGAATTTGTAGTTCTGCTTCGGTTAACTGGACGCGGCTGTTCTTTGCCCGAGTTTTATTCACCATCAGTATGTCCACTTTGCGGTCGCTGCTTGCAAGCCTTGCTTTCAGTTCTTGGAGTTTTGGATGAATACTGTCCGCATTTGTGAGCCACATGACAAGATCTTTTCCTCCATATTTCTGACTCTGCTTGGGTTGAGGGTGACCATCCTGACGGGGTTTCGCATTAGCAGGCGTGTCCGGCCGGGGTGCATTACTCCTGGCATGGGCTGCTTCAGGCTGCCCTCCAAGAGGATTTATTTGATGACCTTGGTGCCGGATATGACAGTTTTGAGATTGGCATTTCTCAAACACCATGTTATATATGAATTTGAAACTTTTTTTTTATTTAATGTCCTCCTAGACATTCCATAACTCTTCCCGCCAGCTACAGGAGGCAATAGAATGGTTGCAATAAAATGTTGAATTTGATGTTTCAGGCTCCCTCCTATTTTATTTTCAGATTTTGGCCAGCTGTGTCATCACAAGTATTTGAGTAAACTTCCAATATTTAAAAAATTCTAAGAATATGGGCTCGGAGGTCCACATAGAGGAAAATATTTAAGGATACCTTGTCTCATAAAAGTTTTGGACCACTTCAAACATGGTTCCAGAATGAAAATACCTGAAAATAGGGGGTATTATAAGACCTGGATGACCATGTGGGCAATGAACTATGCTATTGAAATTTTTCCTGTGGCCCTGTAAGCTTATCGTCCACTTGTGTTACTAATTTGGTGGATGTGTCTCGATTCCTTCATATCTTTTGAATTTTTTTTCTGAAAGTCAATGGTGCCATTTGCTTCCATGTTAATTCTGCCTAATTATGAAAGTAAAGTAACTGACTCTACAGAGGCATAACTATTGCCTCTATTATTCTCAAAGTCCTGGAGAGTGTCTGTCTACAAAATGAACTGGAGCCAGCAGCCAGTAAAGCCTGCAGTACACTGCAGTTTGGATTCACCAAAAACAGATCGCCTAGCATGGCTAGCCTGATGATCACGGAATCATTGGCAGAAGCTAAACACCTCAAGATCCCCCTATATGCAGCCAGTCTCGACGCCCGCAAGGCCTTCGACGTCGTCGCGCAAGATCTGATGATGCAGAAACTATACGGCCTGGAAATTAGTTCTGACATGTGGCAGATAGTCGACAGTATCTACACGAATTGTGAAGAGGTCATCCGGTTGCAAGGTGCTGACAGTCGTCGATACGGAGTAAAGCATGGTGTAAAACAAGGTGGTATCCTATCCCCGACCCTCTACAAAGTATATGTGAACGACCTCTTGAAGAGTCTGGAGAGAGCAGGTCAGGGAACACATATAGGCGCAGTATTTACAGGGAGTCCGACATGTGCTGATGATGTCATACTAATGAGTAACTGCCCCTTTGAGCTCAAGGGATGTTGGACATCGCCTTCAGATACTCAGAGAGACACAAGTACCAGATTCATCCACAGAAAACCATGATTACTACTCTGGTTGATGAGAAACATCTATTACCACACATCGAGGAAAGAAAATGGCATCTGGGAGATAAGGCTGTAACCAATTCAGAGAGCTTTGTTCACTTGGGGTTGAATTGGGTCAAAGGGAGACCTGCCCCCGATGTATCTAAACTGATTCAGAGCACTAGACGTACTGCATACATGCTTATGAAGGTTGGCTTGCATGGTGTGGATGGCCTTGGTCCGGCCACTTCTTTCAAGCTGGTGAAAACATACATAATCCCAAAACTTCTCTATGGTCTTGAGGCCACTGTGCTGAAGAAAAAGGAGACTGACATGATAGAATCGTTCTTCAGGAGACTGCTACGTCAACTTCAGTCACTCCCTGAAAGTACAGCCAAAGAGGCAATATACCTGCTTCTGGGAGCAACAACAATTGAGTCTCAATATCATCTGAAAGTGCTCACTCTGTTTGGAAGCCTTTGCAGGCTGCCTCCGAGTCACCACCTTCACCTTCTGTGCAGGAGACAACTGGCGGTTAGAATGGATATGAAGAATAGCTGGCTGTCTCTCGTAGTAAACATCGGAGAAAGGTACAACATTAACATCTACAAGCAGCTCCTCTACCCATGGCCGAAGATAACTTGGAAAAGATACATCCGCCAATCCATCAAAGAGCACTGCCATGAAGAACTATGCAGATCAGCAGCCGAGAAGACATCGCTCAAATACCTTCTCATCTATGACACACATCCCACACTACATCAAAACTGGTACAATATTGGGTTCCAGAAGACTGAGGCAGCAGGGGTGAGAGCTCGCATGTTGGTTGGGAGGTATAGATGTGAGACTTTAATTGCCAAGTTTCAACCGGACCATTCAACGTTGTGTCGAATGTGCAAAAGTGCAGATGAAGACATTCTCCACGTCATTGCAATATGTCCGGCTACAGAGCGCATCCGTAGACCTACAGTTGAGAAACTAGAAGATATTTACAGAAGAAACAATATCACTGGACCTAGCACAAAGGAGGAGTTCTGCCTAGCAATCCTCAATGGAGGACGTTTCAAGAAGAAGCACCTGACTTCATATAAAAATCAGGATCTCAGTGTCATTAGCCAGATCTCCGGGGCTTTCTGCCTAAATATCGAGAGATATAGGAGCTCTTTTACCATGAACAATGTAAAGAATGTTGTATGACTGTGTTTTAACTCCCTTCAGGGAGGTGCGCCTATCGAAAGGCGGGAAGTCCTAAGAAGAAGAAGAAGACTCTATCAAAAATGCTTACAAAACATTTATTGTAAGGTTGTACTTGAAATTAACTGCAGTGTATGCCTATTATCAATCAAAATATATGAATTTTGTGTCATCAAACCAAAATTATTTTACTATATGAGTCCTTATACATTGCAGGCCTATGTCTGTAATGACTATAATCAGGGGAAAATTCACCAAAAAAGCTACACTTTATTTGTGTCATTTTCAAAAGAAATCTTTGAGTAATTATGATTTAGCTTAAAGCTATGCGAGATTCTAGGCATGAGCAGTCCAGAAAAAAAATATATTAGCCACTTTGTTAGTTACGTTATGTGAAGAAAGGGCTAACATGCTTCTGGCCAAAAATTGGCTGAGTAAATGCAATCCACTTCAATCAAAGCCATCCTTGAAAATAATCCTAAACATGGAGTTCCCATTGGTGCAATATGGTGATGTGACCCTCAATACATCTTATTTTTAGGTTATTTCATGGATATCATATTATGCCAATGGCCATGGCTGACCAGTGAAACAAGCATGTTTCTAGCCATAATTTGCCTGACTTATGACAAGCCCATGTAATCCAAGTAATTCATACATTTTTATTGATCTTGAAAATTAATTGTCCCTGTTTCATTCCAACAATTACCATGCACAACATGTTTTGTTAGCAAGCTTGTATAGAGTTTGATATATTTAATTGCAGAAATTACATGGAAACAAATGACACCAAAAAAAAGCGTTCAGAAAAAAAATTCAAAAGATATGAAGGAATCGAGGCACATCCACCAAATTAGTAACACAAGTGGATGATAAGCTAACAAGGCCACAGAAATAAATTCAAAACTGTAGTTCATTGCCCATATGGCCATCCAGGTCTTATAATACCTATTTTCAGGTATTTTCATTTTGGAACCAAGTTTGAAATGATCCAAAACTTTAATGAACTGAGGTATCCTTAAATATTTTTGTCGGTGTGGACCACTGAGCCCATATTCTTAGAATTTGTTAAATATTGGAAGTTTACTCAAATACTTGTGATGACACAGCTTGCCAAAATCTGAAAATAAAATAGGAGGGAGCCTGAAACAGGTCCAGTGCCGTGAGTTGGTAAAATTTCAGTTTTGGGCCAATATGCACTTACATTTTAGGTCATATCTCAGCCCCATAAAGGAATTTATGCCGGTATTATGGATCGAATGATAGACAAAAATGTCTTCTTTGACGTAAATAGCAGCAATTGCATCCATATGTCACTGGTCTTGAGATAATGAGTGATACATGATTACAGTTACGGAAATTGTTGGTGTCCCGCCAGGACACTGCATGTAAAATTTTTGCATACAACTTTCAAATACAGGAAAAGGGATGGATTTAGGATCAAAATTACAATGCATTACTGTTCCCTGATTAGGTGGGCATCTTGTGAATCCAGAAAAATGGCAATTGGATGTTTCTATATTTTTTACCCTCGGCAATGAATATTGCCGTCGGGTACTGTAGTTAGTATGGCAAATTTTTGTCCGTCCGGCGGGCGGGCGGGCGGGCGGGCGGGCGGCGTCACACAATGTGTATTGGCCTCCGTGCCAAAACTATTACACCTATACATATGAAATTTCACACATGAATGGGTCTTATAGTGTTAATGTGCCTCGTGGAATTCATATATACACAATGACCACAGTTTTTGTAAAATATTGATAATTCGGAAAAATTATTTTTTTTCGTTTCCGGACGAGAACACGGAAACGGTTATACCTACGGACATGAAAATCTACCATAACATGTATTGAATACCCTAGTTGTGCCTTTTGGGGGTCTCAATGCTCTTACTAAAATTGATTACAAACAATTCATCAAAAATGTAAAAAAATGGGGTTTTTTCAACCCTCCGTAATTCCTTCAATTTTGGGCTTAGACTTTTGAAATTTAGCAATTAGTTGTCTAAAATATAGCCCTTTAAACTGCTTGAATCATTTAGAAGTTCCATCCAATGCCTTTTGTGTAAAAACCAAAATACTGAAAAAATGTTCAATTTTTTAAATTTTTCTTGAATTTTGGTCTCTCACATCAAAACAGTAACAACTATATTGGTAAAAACCAAAAGGTATTATAGTTAAACTTATCAAAAAGGAACTTTTATGGCCATTATGTAGTTTATGCCATTTATTAGGCCGACAGAACAAGTTTAAATTCACAAAAATGTGAAAATACCGTCTTCCTGGCCATTTTGAGTCTAACAAAGTCATGCTATGTTCTTGAATATGAAAAAAATGAATAAACATGAATGAAATACATGCTTTTCTTGCATATATCTATTAAACCATCTGATATTTGAATATGAAAAGACAGAAATAGCTAAAAATAGGTAAAAAACTGTAAACCTTTGAATTGTCACATTTCAGTCAAATTTGCATCTTGGTTACTCAAAGCACCATACAACGTGTCCCAAATATAATTTTTTATCACATTCTTCTTCAGAATTTATGTAGTTAAATATAATAAATTATGTATATATATATAGACAAATATGCTTTATGCACATAGTTCTGACTCATGAGGCTCACCATTTAAATTTTTTGATAAGAAATCTCAAAACCCCCACTAATTACCCTTTTGCTCAAATATAACCTCAGTGATGTAAATTTAAAAAAGAAATAAAGTGATATCAGCCTGCTTTTATTCAGATAATATTGCATGAAAACTGAATGTGATCATATCATGATGGGCTCAGAAACAATGCCACTAAATACAGGATTATTTCGAATTTTACTTGGCATGCTGATTTCTATGGATTTATATACTTAATTTTATACCAAAGATATTATTCTGTATTTTAATTAATTACAAAACTCATCTTGCATGTTTTAGCACTTTGAAGAGAACAATTGTCAACCCTTGAAGTAACTAGCCTAACCTTTGTTGGGGAGGGAGGGGTGCAGCTTTTGTTGAATGGGCATTATGCAACATGATGTCACTAATCCCCTCCAATGACCAAACCCAAGAACAAAGGGCATGGAAGCTAAAAGCACTTGCATGGCACTCTCATCTTTCCAACAAAATTTCTTTTCTTCTTAGAAATGTGTTCAAACTGAATTAGTAACCTTAGTTTTTTGTCTTAAACATAATGAAATTTCCAATTTAAATTAGAATTATAGCAGAATTATAGGCCAAGTAGAAGCTGAGATATGACTTTTTATATCCTATAGGCCTACAGGCTTTTTCTTTGCTTTTCAGCTATTGTTCTACCTCAAGTTTGGACAGTATTTAACCTTTTTGGTGTTAAAACTAGCAAGTGTAATAGTCTTAAAAAAGTATCTGTAGGCCACATAGGCCTACATTGTTTTTAGTTAATTATCTAAAATAGATAGATTGCATGGGTAGACAGCCTTTCTGTTATTTCTGTTTTTAGGCAGGCCTTTATTCTGTATTCATAATTTATGATAAGGATAGATAGATAGATAGATAGATAGATAGATAGATAGATAGATAGATAGATAGATAGATAGATAGATAGATAGATAGATAGATAGATGTTTAAACGATTGAAGATTGTTTGACTGATTGAATGAATGATTAATTGATTGATTGTTTGACTGATAGATCCATCATGAATTTATCCCTGCAAATAAATTTTCATATTAAACTAATTTCATGTCATATTTGCATATTACCATGAGATCCTGAGATTTAATATGCTGGGTATTGAAAGATGTCAGTCATATTAGCATGCTCTTAGTTTAAAAAGAGTCAAATGTACTTTTGTATGCAATTAAACATATTGATAGATGTATCTATAGATTAGTTATTAGATAGATATATAGATAGATATATAGATAGATAGAAAGATAGACAGATTAAAAGATAGATAGATAGAGAGATAGATAGATAGATAGATAGATAGATAGATAGATAGATAGATAGATAGATAGATAGATAGATAGATAGATGTGTTTAAATGATTGAAGATTGATTGACTCATTGAATTAAGATGTGTTTAAATGATTGAAGATTGATCGACTCATTGAATGAATGATTACCCCCCCCCTTGATATTAAATGGTAACCCCCTTATAGATGAATGCATAACCTGTTAGAGCACATAGAAAAAGACAGAAGAAAGGAAGAAAGAAATATATATATAGATATATATATATATCGATAGATAGATAGATAGATAGATAGATAGATGGATTATGTAGGCCTATAAGTATTTGTTGGCTCACAAAAAGTTAAAAACTTTATTCTCCATATCATCATGACACGAATTATGGTTATATGCAATTGAAAGCTTTACTATGATTTAAAGTTCCTGTAGACTCTGACTAGTCATGAACCTTTGGCTCTATACGTATTTATCACCAAAACGAAATCACCTACTGGAGTTAATTTGATTAATTTTTCTCAAAGTTCTCCTTCTCATTTCAACTGTTCCTTTCTTTCTTTTTGTCCTGCACCCAGTGAGCCAATGTGTCCGACTGACTGCAGAATAGCCGCTGATTAGCCGGCCGAGGGTATGCTGCCACGCAGCCTATGTTTTAATACACCTTTTGTAATCCTCAGTTGGTGTGTCCCGGGTGAAGCTTAAAAGTGCAATGTGATTTTTGATGCCACAGATAAACCACTGATCGAAATATTTTCGGAAAATTTAATATACCAATGCATTGCTTATGACCTCGTCTGTCAGGAATATATCACTTAAAGTGGCTAAGGCTGTCGTGCCAGAAGCTGTGACGGCTTGAGTAAGACTGACAACAGCGCGACGCTCTTATATTCTGCAAACATTCTGTGGGACTTCTCTTGTTCGTGTACTTCCTGGTGAAGGCTTGTTGCAGGAATTCTTGCATTTTTATTATTATTGGCATGCTCATGAGCCTGGCTTTGTATTAGTGTATAGAATAGGGTAGAAAGTCCTACCCATAATGGCATTAGAGCCCTATCTTTGAGACTGACAAAAAATGCGACGCTCTCACATTTTGTAATATTTATGAGGACCTTTCTTCTTTACATGCTTCTTGATGAAGGCTAGTGGAAGGAAAGTTACCTTTTCTGATATTATTTTGTTGCTCATGAGCTCAGGTTTCTATTGGTCTACAGAACGCTGTTGTAAATGTAAGCTATCATGGTATTAGAGGCCTGTCTTTGTCACTGACAACAAATGTGGCACTCTTACACTTTGTAAAAATGTATGTTCAGACATGTCTTGTTCAAATGCTTTGTGATAAAGACTCTTTGCTGGAATTTTCACTTGTTTGATATTGTGTTGTTACACTTGAGCTTAGCTTTCCATTGGTATATACAATATGGTTTTTAGTCAAACCTATCATGATATAATGGCCCTGTGTTTATGGCTGACAAAAAGTGCTAAACTTGCTTTCAGCATAACTTGCTAATTACACCATAGAAGGTATGAGAAGGCAAATAATGTAAAATCTGTTTTTTGTTTGTTTTAAGAATATTATTCAACAATATGTGTGCAAGTTTCATAGTGATATCTTAAAAAGTCTGTGCTGCAGAGGTATTTGAAGAAACAAAGTTTCGTTTTGAATAAACTCCATTTTAAGTTAGTATTTTCTTCACATTCATGTTTAAATTTACTAGCATAATGTGGCATAGATGTCACAAAAACACATATACAACCTCAAATTTTTGGATTTGGAATCTAATAGCACATAGGAAGCATATCAGTGATTATTGATTTTTTGGCCAATTTCACCAGAAATTCCAAATTTTACCAACTTGTGGCATTGGTCCAACATCAAATTCAACATTTTATTGCAACCATTCTATTGCCTCCTGTAGCTGGCAGGACAAGTTATGGAATGTCTAGGATCACATTAAATTGTAAAAAAAGTTTCAAATTCATATTTAACACGGTGTTTGATGTATGCCAATCTCAAAACTGTCATAAATCAGACTTGCAATTTGTCAGAAAATACCCCCTCTTACGTCATCGGTCATAACTTTTAAACTATTAGTGATAGGTACCTAAAATTTGGGATCCACCAGTGATATAGATTTTAGAACATGTGCGAATTTTTTCAACAAAATCTGAGATCTGAGAGGGTCAAGTGGGAGGCTCTGGGTGATTTGGCATGGAATACCCATTTTGACTTTGACTTCAGGTTTGGTATGCCAACCATAGTCACATACAGTATGCTCTAATATCCAAATGGTATGTTGATTGAGAGCTGTCTTTTATTATTAGAGACTGGCATCAGACACTGTGGCACCAGCTCCTCGCCCCAGATGGTCTTTCCTCTTTCATGGCTGTTTGTTCCTTGTCTTCAATGTATACCAAGACACACCCACAGAAAGAACCAATGAGGTGTTCTACCTGTTGTTGTGATTCATAAGTAGCTGATTAAAATGAGTATTTGATTAGGATTATTACATTAGCAGCGTGTTGAAGTGCTACTTAAATTGCTTAATCACTTAACTGCCATTACAGCACTTAATTCAATTAGAGATTAAAATGCACCAATTCATCCGTTGTCTCAGCATTACTTTCATAATAAATCGCAGACAATAGGCTGTCATCTCAATTTAAGTCAAGGACATCAATCAATTATGCGATTGTTGTGATATATATGACAATGAGTCACTAATTTAATTTGTTCCATCCTATAAAAGGTAGAGAGAAAATTGAAGCACACATTTAGAAATTGTCAACATTAAAGTCAGTTGTTTCAGTTGATGTGCAGGAATATTTTTCTATATATATCTGACAATTCTACATTCGTATATTTTCCATTTGGATTTTACTTTATTTTACAAAATGAGATTTGATCAACAAATGATTACTTTAACACTTCTCTTTTGGATAATAACATCATGCAATCCTACCACGGAAGTCTCACAGAATTATGACACTACAACACAACCAGATGGTGGAGAGTTCAAGAATGAAAATTACAAAAAAGCAGGCTCTATCAGCTCATTATTTTATAATGACACAAATGAACAGAACAGCAGCAAAAGTACAACTATAAAAGGCGGTAGAGGTAATGTAACATCCGCCATTACAGGTACTGAAAAAGTCGAAGAAGAAGATCAATTGTGTGAAAGCCAAACAAAAGAAGATCAAGTAACAAAAGATCACGCAGAAGACAATCAAGTAAAAATATATCAAAATGCTGCAGTTAGCTGCCATGACAGTAATGACACTGATCTGGTCTTATGCTCTGGGTTTCATGCCCACATGTCATCCCTTACATGCTCAGTTATTGGCAACATTAGAATAATGCCTTGTTATACCCCACACATTTCGGCCTCATTCCTAGATATTTCTGGAAATCATACTGTAGAGTGTCTGGCTTCTGGTACATTTTCTAACCTATATCTTAATAGCTTGTCACTGATTTTCCCCATATTATCCATTAAAAAAGGAGTTTTCACTGACCGTTTAATTCATCTCTATATAGATAATCTTCAAGCCAGTGAAATCCACGGATTCTACTTTGACAGTGCTCCATCTCTTGAATCTTTATATCTCGGTTTGGATATCATTAAGTCCTTATCAAATTATGGATTATTAACCTTAAGCTATCTGGAAACACTTGTCATTGATGCACCAAAACTCAGGTACATACCTAGGTACTCGTTCTATGGCCTAAAATCTTTACGTACTTTGAGTATTGATACAGAATGGCTCATTGAAGTAGTTGGAATAACAGAATTGCCAGAATTGAGGTCCTTAAATCTTTATTCAGCACCTAGCCTAGACATTCATGAACAGAAGACTTCCTTTGAGCATTTCTTAACTGGTTGCCATCGCATGCATGATATCGAGATTATCAATTTGGATATATCAGTCAATGTCTTGGAAAATGCCATGATTGACAAACCTCATCTCCATCGACTGGCGATTAGTACTGGTAAATTACAGGAAGTACCAGAGGCCACTGGAGATGAAGTCTTCTCACTGAGCCTTCCAAATAACACAATATGCCAGATTGACGCCGACAGTTTTTTTAGCTATCGCAATGTGATTCTTATCGAATTGCAAACCAATTCTATTTCCCATGTTGCAAAAGCTGCTTTCGAGATGTTAATTGCCCTGGAGCACTTGGATCTGAGTGACAACCCCTTGAAACACCTGGAAATAATAATACCAAATCCGCAGAGGTGGTTGACTGCACTAGGTCTGTCTTTTTGGGTGACAGCAGATGAACGAATCCGAGCATGCGGTTGTTTACTGCCCAACAATAAGATTGAACTCAGTACCAAGAACACCTGTCAAAGACAAGACCCATCGTACATCGTAATTGATAAGATGCCAGACAAGTGTGCAAAGTCTCAAACTAGTCGTATAAAATATCCGTATGAATGTAGAGCAACAATTATTGCTTTTTGGGTCTTATGCCTGATATTAAATTAGTTTTTCAAACCTGAGTTTAACTGCTATGTAATTTACAAACTAAGTTTTGCATATTGGAGATTGTAACTTTCAAATTTGTTTGTTTGCATTGACTCTTTAGGGATGAAAATTCAAATAAATTAAAGGGTGTCTTGTTTGAATTACACATATATAATAAAAATAGTTATTTATTTGAACTGCTATGAAAGTGTCTTTGGATATTTTTTCAGCTGCGCATCTTCAAAATGCTAGATGACCTGAAAATTCTAAGAGGTTTGATGAAGCATAGGGACTTCTAAGGCATGTCAATAAAATAGATTCAGATTCAGATTTTTATTTTTTCTCTCAGAGCACAATATTTACATACATATGAAGATAAAAAAACAAAAAAAAAACTCCAAGATGGGTGACCCCTTTAAGACATCTGTGATGTCGCTGTCAAGGGGCCACCCCCCCCCCCCCCAAAGATAAGAGAGAAAACATAATAAAAATACTAGTGACACTGTAGAAACACTTTTTTTTTTTTTAACTTTCATGCAGTCAGAGAGGATGTAGAATTACAGTAATAGCTATTTTTTTCTAGATACTTTAGTTATGAACGATAATTAAGAATTAAAGAGTTAGTTAGCCAATCCATTTCTCTTGATGTGGTGAAAATGATTTAAAAAAAAGAAAAAAAGAAAAGAAAAGAAAAAGAAAAGAAAAAAAAAAAGTATGTGACATTTTATATCCTATGTGTAACATTTTAGTATCCATAAGCTTAGAAGTCCCTATGTAATGGAGGGTGTTACATTGATTGACTGAATTTTTATTTGAAAATTGTTCACATATATGTAGAGTCACAACTAAAACCATAGTTGCAATGGATCTAATTTCCCAGACACACACATGCAAATTCAGAGGCTTAATTTCCATGCCTGAAGAAGCACTAAATGTTTAAATCCATGGTAACATAAGTTTCAAAACTACAAACCATGCAAAATTATACTTCATTATTTCATCTTCCACATTTCCGTATTGCATACTGATCCAAAATGGTGGATAGAATGTTGTGATGGTCATGGGATGTTACTTCCTGTCACAAATAGCTCACAGTGTGAGCTCTCTGTGAGATCTCTTTATGACCTTTAATGATGCAACTATGTAAGTTTCTTGTGGCCTCTTTGTGAGATCTCATGGTGACACCATCATTTGTGAGTTCACTGAGAGCTCACAGTAAGCTTACATTTTGACGTCTGTGTGGGAAATTTCTGAGAAGTCTGCATGAGGTAGCAAAGCATGAGGTCACAGTGTGAGCTCTCTGTGACATCTCTATTACTCAGACTCTATGTGAATTCCTAGAGACCTCACAGTGTGATCTCATAGTGACACCATTATTTGTGAGCTCACATTTTGGTCTCAGTGTGTGAGATTTCTGAGAGGTCTGCATGAGGTAGCAATTAAATACATGAAGGTCACAGTGTGAGCCCTCCTTGACATCTCGATGTGAGTTCCTTATATATTTTACGAGAATAGCTCCATCAGCGAAGCTGTTTTCTTTGAGTTCCTTCTCTAAACATCAGACGATAAAAAGATATACATATGTAAGTAAGTTAAAAAAGAAATAGTCATTTTTTTATCATTGCTGAATCAATAGTTTCCTTAATCTCTGTCGAGCTATTAGTGGTTTGTACAAAATGAAAACATGTCCCAAATAAGAGGAAGATAAATGCTGCAAACTGTATTACGAATTAATTATCGCAGAAATTCAGGCCCCATATACAGTATGTTTGTTTATTAGATCTTGTATTGAGTAAAAGTAAAGATTGTCTCAGAAGCCTCATTGCCACAAGATCTATGATACATGTATATATTTATGTTTATTTCTTACTTTGGAATAATTTAAATACAGTTTTATCAATATCTCCATCACAACTTACTTGACTTATTGTCATGATTTAATTATGTTAGTGACATGGAATCAGATTCCTGCCACTCCCCAGTCAACATTTAGACATTGGCCGGATAATGCCAAATGTCTGTAATGTCATCAGCCCGATATTTGCTGCCGAAATACGATAAGAAATTTAAATCGGCCCAATGTAAATTTGCAAATCAGCCAGTTTCGTGGTCGACCATTGGTGTTGACCCAATGGTGGCCAAAAGTTATACCACCTATTAGCCCCACACTCTACCACTATTGACCTGCAATTCGCCTGACATTGATTTCTACCAGATTGTGGCCCGATGTTTTACCAACGGCTAGAACCAACGTCCTACAACCATTGGCCGGATATTCGCCCGAAGTTGATATTGGCCTGACGGGGCCCGATGTTACACCAATATCCTGCCACCATTGGCCGTACATCTGCCACTTTCATATTTTCTGCATTGACTAAAATGGGTAGAGCAGTGGCTGGTCTGATGCATGGCCAATAGAGTGAGCCACCATCGGCAGACCATCAGGGAATCGATATTGGGCCAGCGGGTAACAGACTTTGGGCCACTTTCATGTTTTCTGCATTGATCATCATGGATATAACAGCGGCTGTTCCGATGTAGGGCCAATAGAGAGGGCCAAAATGGGCAACTCATTGAGAAATAGCGTTAGGCCTATGTCAAGATAGCGTTGGGCCACTTTCTTTTCTTTCAGCATTGATCAGGATGCCTGTCATAGTGAATGGTCCAACGTTGGGTGGACATCTACACTCACCAGCTAGGGGTGTACCGAAGCTGGAATCGGTATTCGGTTCGGCCGAATATTTGGCCCCCAGACTCGGTCCGGTTATTCGGCCGTGAAGGGTGGCCGACTTTGGGTTCGGCTCAACCTTGGCCAGAAATTAATTGCGTAAATCACTTATCAATCACTACGCCAGTGACTAACGCAAAATTTCTGGCTAGTTTTGGTCAACCCTTCTCCTGCTTGGCGGAAAGTGCATATATTTCAATCAGCAATTTCTTCCAAAGGTTTCTTGAAAGCAGTTGACAAGACAATTGCGTTAAATAGATGCACACTTCCGAGAGAAGCAAGAGTGGTTGGGCTGAAAGTTTGCCATCATTATGCAGACTGTGAATCGGTTATTTTGGTTGTAACAGGGCCATTCTTTGGAACACATCTTTACGTTTGAAAATGATTCAGTATCATAAATAGATATTACAACTTTTGTATTACAGCAAAATGTATCGGATCATATCAATGAGGATGTTCCCCTGCCTTTAGATAAGTCATGAATTTAGTTTGATTAATAGCCATGTTCAGTGTATGTTATAGATGGCGCCACATGTACCACTGTTGAACATGTCTTTGATATCATTTTTGAATATTTGTATTTCTCCAGAACTTTGTGTTCAATTATCATAATAGGAATTTTAATAGATAGATAGATACATATATAGATAGATATATAGATAGAAATCATTTTTTATTCTCAATGCATAAAATCTCAGTTAAGTCAGTTTAGAATCTCTATATAGGCCTACAATGAAAACATAATCATGAAGTCATGGATAGCAAACACATTGTTGATTCATATATTGGTTTTGTTTCATTGATTGATTGAATAAATCGAATTGGATACATGTAGGCCTGGTTAAACATGCAAATGTTCAAGTGTGTATTGTTAAGTTCAACTGCACATGGACAGGCTGAGCACTGAGAAGTCAGCACTGCATTCCATCACATGCAAAATCACCAATCATGCAACAAGTGGCGCCGTCTATATCTACACCTCTACATGACCTTTTTACAAATCCTATTCACTAAATAATAATAGCCAATTAAGAGACCAGTGATGTGCCAAATGGTAGATCCGAGTAAGATGCCCAATTTCCTTTTAAAATATACAGCGTTTAAAGTAGTTAAGACCATTCAAATCTCAGTTTAAGAGAGACACTTTTTTTGCCAAAATTTCCGATTCCTACAAATTATATATGGCTGCTAAGGCCTACAAGCAGGCATTGTCATCTCATGAATGCTATTTACGTAATTTACATAATAGTGCACGCAGCGTTATTGTACAAATTTTGTAAATAGCTTTTAGTAATGAGCTTACAATTTAGCGAACCTGGGATCGGTTCGGCCCCGGATTCGGCCGAATCTAGTGACAGGGCTCAGAATCGGATTCGGTTCGGCAAATAGTGGATTCGGTACACCCCTATCACCAGCCAAAGAAATGCAACACTTGAATTTAGCTCATTTAATATTTCTTTGGCCAAAACCAAATTGAAGTATTCTGTCGTTGACAAGCACAATTTTACCAAAAATCATTCAACCCCAACCATTTCCTGTATTTCTTTGGTCCTATTAATCAAATTTGAGATTTTGCATGTAAAAGACCTTCACTACACCTTAAAATCAAAAGGACGATATTATTTGAAAACCTAGCCTAACAGACGACAAAAGGCTGAAAAAAATTACTTTAGCAAAGTTCTTTATTTTTAGATTTTACGCAGAAGTTTGAAAATTTGTGTTACACCAATTTTGGAATACAGTGACGAAAATGATTTAGTTCCATACCTATTGAATTGCGCTATTTTTGTGAAATTTTGCCAAGATGTGTCCATTATATCTCTGAAGTGCAAGAAAAAAAAATTCAAGGCAAATTCCTGATAAGCAAAAATCTTTCATTGCATTGAAGGCCAAATTTTATTGAAAATGACTTCGGTGTAATTATGCTTGTCGACGATAGAATGAATTCCATTCAATTTGCTTTAGCCAAAAAATTTATTTGTAAAAATATGAGTTAAAATCAAGTGTTGCGTTTCTTTTGCTGGTGAGTGTATTAGCCCGAAGGATATTAGTCTACTTGAAGTAGACCTAGGGTTGATGGGTGCATGTTGACTGGGTCTCTCCTTTACAGTCAGTTTCGTATTTGTAGACATTGAGCCTGAGTGTGAAATGTTTCTTGGACATAATAATTTGTGAGGTTTTTTTGATGCCGTTTTTCTCTATGGAGTACATGTACCAGAAAAACTTATAATCAATCAACTAACAGAAATTTGAATAGGTGTAGCTAATGGCTTTAACAGTGAGTTGAAGTAGCACTTAATTGCCCAGCTTTCATGACAGCATGTAATTGGATTATAGGTGACAATGTGCTATTACATCCATCATCTCAGCATGAGTTTCCAAATTCATCGCAGACAATCTCATTTTAATTGAATATGTCGACTAATCAAATGATTGTTGTGCAACATGATTATCGATTACAGCAATTAATTGCCTGACACTCCCTCCTTTGAATACATCAGTCAGCAAAAGTTGAAAGACACAGTTGTATTAATGATAGGCCTATGATCTCCATTGTTGGTTGTCACAGCTTGAAATGCAAGGATATGAAAAAGACTACATCGTGAAAAAATAGTTATTGCCGTACTTTCTTGACTTTGGATTTTGCCTTGCTTTTACACAATGAAATGTCATCATCAAAATGCGATGACGTTAATATACTCTTCACACTGACATGGGGCTATGCTACCATGGATGTCCCACCACAATATGACAGTACAACACTTTCAGACGAAAGTGAGGTCAACTATGAGAATAACATATCAGCAGAGATTAACAATAACTACTCATTATGTCCCAACAATTCAAATGGTGACAACAGCAGGGAAAATGATACAATAGATGACGCAGAAATTAATGCAACATTTGTTTTTACAAGTATTGAAAATGTTATGGAAGAAGATGAATTGTACAAAGATCAAACAAATGAGTATCAAATAACACAAGATCAAATGATGAAAGACAATTCAGCAGAAGAAAATGATGTCACAAGAAGTTGCAATGACAGTAATGAGATAGATTCAGTACAATGCTTCGATTTAACCACTCTCTCGGTATATAGATGTTCACTTATTGAAGTTCTGCCTTGCTCCAACAATCACACAGAGGTCAAATCAATATTTATCAATATTTATACATGGGAACTATATTGTCGATTGCCTGGCATCCGGTACATTTTCTGATGATGATCTGGAAAGCGTGACCTTGATTTTTCCAGTTTTATCAATTGAAAGAGGTGTTTTCAATGACCGATTACTTAATCTTTTGATTGACGATCTTTGAACCAGCGACTTCCAGGCATCTTACTTTGACAGCGCTCCTTCTCTGAAATCCCTGGATCTTGGTTTAACTCTCATGGCTTCCTTATCAAACTACAGATTATCAACCTTAAACAAACTTGAAAGGCTTACTATTGATGCACCAAAACTCAGGTACATACCAAGGTACTCATTCCATGGCCTGGAATCTTTACAAGTTTTGAGTATTTTCACTGAATATTTCATTGAAATAGCCGGGATAACAGAATTGCCGGCATTGACATCTATATGCATGTACTCTAGCTTTTCATTTTACATTCATGAGCAAACAACTTTGTTTGTAAACTTCTTATTCAAATGTTCCTTCTTGGAAATAACTGTGACAAGAAATTTGGAAATGCCTGCCCAGGTCGTAGCAAAAGCAATGATCGACAAACCTTATCTCACACAGATGTCAATAACTGCAGGTAACTTAAACAAAATACCAGAAGCCACTAAATGGATGGATGATTGGGGCTTCACGTCCTGTATTTATGCACTTGAGAGGCTAATTAGGACGGGGGAGGACACGGCAATGAGGCAAAGGATGATTGAAACAGCCGTCCAACATAGGCCCAGGTGACCCGGCAAGAGCTGGATTCGAACCCTGGACCCAGCGATTGGCAGCCCAGCACGCTACCACTAGACCAACCCTCCCCCCCCCAGAAGCCACTGAAGATACGATGAAGTCACTGAGCCTTCCGAATAACTCAATTGATGCGATTCAATATAACAGTTTTCTGACCTATCCCAATATGGTTAGTATCGATATGCGAATGAATTCTATTTCGCACGTTGCCAAAACAGCCTTCGAGATGTTACTTTCACTGGAGTATATTTATCTCAGTGACAACCCCTTGAAACACCTGGATATAATCATACCCAATCCACAGAGATGGTTGACAGAATACGATCTGTCTTTCTTGGTGGGAGTTGATGAACGAATCCAACCATGTGCTTGTTTACTGCCTAACAATGAACGCCTGTCAAAGACAAAAACCATTGCACATTGTTATTGATAAGATGCCTGAAAGGTGTGCAATGTCTCAAAGCAGTCATATGAAATCTCAGTATGAATGTACAACTACAATTATAGCATATTGGGTGATATGCCTTATGTTAAAATTGTTTTTTACACTTGGGTTTAACTGATGATGTAACATGCACAGTTCTGAATATGGGAAGCCCATACCTTCTTGTGAGTATACACAGGGCCCAGTCTAATAAGGGTGTTTTCCTTTATTTATCACCAGAATGTATTCAAGACTGAGTCAGCTAATTTATAGGTGATTTCATTAGTACGCGATTCTTAGGTTCCAGACCCACCAAATACATGACATTTTTAGTTAATCTGATTGGTTTAGAGGCAACAGAACGTCACATATTGGATTTATGAAACATAGTAACTGCTGGTTTAGCATTGATTCCTCACAACCAAGTGTGAATGACAAGAATTGAGTGGTAATGAAATTGCCTGTAATCCAAAAAGTGACGGAGGTCATTTGTATTGACTTACAAATTGACTTATAGATGTGAAAACCTCTCTGGTTTGCATACAATAAGTTCAAAAGTGGCTCTTTTCAGTGGTCCATATATCTCATCAGTAGAAAACAATTGCACAAGTATGCATACAAGGAAACCCAATAAATTTTCTTAGCGGATGCTCACCCTCGCATGCCCTGACAATTCCATGCACTTCAAACATTGGTGCTCCTCAATTTAAAGTTGAATCCCACACTTGGCAAGAAATCTAAAATCTATGAGATATTCATGAAACTTTGCCAAAAAGTTCTTCAAAAAGAAAATAGGCGGGCTATCCAACATAATTTTCAAACTATGATCTTTTCAAAATCTTATATCATTACATAAAAACATACAGTAAAAAACTAAAAAAGTGTGGGATTTATAACGAAAAGCAACGTCACTGGAACAATATCCAAGAGATATTTATGAAAAATTAAAGGAATATAGCTGAAAATACACTTTATTGAAAAAAGAGTCTTTGAAGGGGGGTAACAAATGTTTTTTGAGAGTTATGTGGTGTACAATATGACAAAAATTATGAAAAACAGTTCAACAAAAATAAGTCCCCCTTAAAATAAACTTGAATATCTCATAGATTCCTTCTCTGAATTTATGGAAGTTGGATTGGATTATAGGCCTGTAATACTATATCGACCCAAAATGTGTGTATTTATAGTTTAGTGCCATTATTCCTGGTTGAGCCTGGAGCCTTCGAGTGAGCCTGTTTTCAAAAATCTTTGGCTTTTCCAATGCATATGAACAATTTGACCAAGTGGGTGAGCCACCAGCTGGGGTATTTTTGTTGAACCATTTAGTTACGTGGAGTACAATAGATGGAGCAGCTGTATTCTGTGTGATTCGACTTTAAAATTATTAGAATAATTGGTTACTCCTTCTAATGAAACACAGTATGCTCCCTAGGATTAGTTGCAAGCTCAGTTTGCTATCTGGAAGAATTGAGCATGAACTAGAATCATAGGGGCAGGTGACATAGAAAGTGTGTCCGCTGAGGTGCTTCATAATCGTACATACTATCGAACTATACATTCTATTCTGGACAAACAGACTGTAACTACTTGTATGAGGCAGTTATAAGTTTAAATATTAGCCAATGACATGCAGTTAGTCGTTTCATTTATGCCACATGTGGCACTATCTGCCATGTACACTTATACCTTTACACAGGCTTTAATAAAGTACCCTCTCTTTATTCATTATGTGCAACGTACCATGTACATGGGGGATACATACTATAACACATTCCCCTCTAAAGGTCCGCTATCAAACCAGTTGAGCTAAAGGGCCGGCCCCCAAGCCAAGTGCTTAGGAGCAACCTATTATACCCAACCCACTATACTATATCCCCCAACTTCCCTGAGATTTTGACACACTCCAGTCAACAATCTCACCTCAAGGCCACCTGCCACCATGACCGGGATTCGAACCAGCTACCTCTGTGTAGCCTCAGGCCGATGCACCATATAACACATTCCCCTTAAAGGTCCGCTATCAAACCAGTTGAGCTAAAGGGCCGGCCCCCAAGCCAAGTGCTTAGGAGCAACCTATTATACCCAACCCACTATACTATAATACCAGATACACAACGGAAAATTATTACTTCGAATTTTTAGACATTTAAAATGCCTGTTTAAAGAGATTTTCAGAGAGCACTTTTTTAAACAAAATAATTGACTTGTGATTTTCATTTCGGTTGACTTGTAATTTTCATAAGTCCTGCCAAGACCCCTGTTTAGAGTTCAGATTCTTCCTATCTGCCTGGACTAGGCTTTGGCTTGGTAGATGCAGCATTTTAGTTTGAGTTGAGCTGACCTCCCATTTCAGACAGTCCCTTCACCGATTATGGAGGCTTTTAATGCAGAGGGACAGGTACAGTCTGTTCACTGCATGTCTGCAGTTAGGGCATAATTGAGAAGTGAAGATGATTTAGGGTACACTGTATTCAACATGGTGACAGCCATGTTTCATAACTGTTGGTCAGTTTCTGAGAAAAAATGTTCTCTTAGCAATGACTGATTTTATTATATTGTTGGGGCATGTGATAAACCGAACATCTGCATCATAGCTGGGGCGGAGCCCTGGCGACGCAGACTGAATCACTTCCATAGAAAAATCAAGTAGTTGAGCAAATCAATTAATAAATTAGTCTCCCATGGCATTCCCTGAACCCAAACTGCCTATCAAACTTGGCAGATCGTAGCAGCATTAAGCAATTAACTGTTTTGACCTATTAGATATGTTATACACATGAAGGCATTCAGTCTAACCTTGAAAAATCGGCGAATTTCAGTCCTCAGGAGTCATTCAAACAGCAGACAATGGCACCTGTTTTTGTACACAGAAACATGCGCACTGAACACTGAAGGAGCAAATCAGAGCTCACTTGCTGTTGTTTTGTAAATAAATCCACGTGGTTACAAGCGCGTGTATATTGCCATCTATCATTATCTTAAAAGCAATGTCACAGAACCACATATACAGAGTCTATAGCAAATGCTCTTTGGCTAGAAGTCTTCTGTATTCTGTTGTTTGGTACTAGTCTACGATCTATAACAAGGTGGTTTCTTTTAATAGCAAATTTAAAATTCGGTGTAATTTATTTCAATTTATTTTAATAAATCAGAATTCGCTAAGCTGTGATGAATGAACTTATTTTTAAAGAATTAAGTGCATTTGACAACTCGCTTGATTAGTCAACTATCAAGAGTTGTTTAATGCAACTGGATACTGCTACCAAATTATGATTTTATTTGCTTATTTTGAGGTAGTGAATATCACTGAAAAACATAGGCTGCGCAGCAGCATACCCTCGGCTATTCAGCAGGCTATTCCGCAGGGTGGGGGGGGGGGCAGCTGGACAGCCCCAAAAAATTTGGAGAACAGTTTAAACGTGGGCACAGACAATAATTAAGGTTTTGAAAAATAAGGCCATTAGAAATTTCGGAATTGTATCTTACTGAAGATAATTTTCTTTTCTGTGTGTCCACTAAAATTTTATTGGTTGCCATGTAAATAGGGGATTATAAGTTTGACTGACACCTGCAAAGTGTATCTGCGTTTGAACATCTCAGACCGCATTTTGATGAGCTTCTTACAAAATCATTTCAATTGGATCCACTGATCCACTGACAGATAGCCAGATATAGAAAGATTAACACAGAAATATAAAGATGGACAGATAGATGGACAGCTAGATAGATAGGTGGATAGATAGATAGATAGATAGATAGATAGATAGATAGATAGATAGATAGATAGATAGATAGATAGATAGATAGATAGATAGATAGATAGAAATATTATCAAATACAGATAGATAGATACAGTGGGCACTGTTTCGGTTGTTGAAATTCACAGCTACTTTATCTTCTTGAAATCACAAGGAATTTAGTCATGCGTGAGTAGCTTTCTATCATACGTCATGTGCAGCCAAATTGCTTGGTTTAAAACTCAGCAAGTCTACTTCAACGCGAATTCCTGTAATTGATCATTATCCACTTATTAAAACATTAAATTTGTGATCCAATTAGGCTGAAAAGCAATGAAATAAAATTTGTGGCACATTATACACTTTGTTTTAGAATGACCAAAATTATCTCCAGTATTTTGCTTTTAAAGTGACAAAAGGGTGGGGCCTAAATTTGTCAAAAACTCTCTAATAGCTCTTTATGAAGGATGGCTTCGATTTTACTAGGCCTATGTGAGTATGTCGGCTGGTTTTAATGCAACTGGAAAGTACTTAAAAAGTGAACAGTCCTCATGGTCCTCCAGCATTACTTTTAAAAACACATACATTTTAAAAACAGATCACTAATTACTTATTTTATTAACCAGGGTCTTCCAAGGAATTATTGATAAAGGGCCTCCCTGAACAATGCTATGAATAGAAAGGATAATTGCAATAAAGACAGGTCTAATTGGTATTGGAGTGTCAGGTACATGGCCAATGTTTGACTGGAATTGAACTGATTGCTATTGAAGAGCTAGTGTAAAGATTGCTATTGAAGTGTCAGTGCTTGATTGCCATTGAACCGTCACTGTCAGCTTGATGCTATCCGAAGCAGGAAGCTATCAAAGATTCACGTTTTTCAAGCCATTTCGGCGGCGACGCTTGTCAATTTTTTCGGCGACTAAGCTGCCTAAATTTTGCGGCAGTTCCGGGCTCTACTTTTGGCCTGTATGATTCAGACAATAAGTCAGTCATGCGGTATAGTTGTCTAACAATAATAAGATGTCTAAAGAGCCATTGCCATTTTGCTGTGATTTTCACAACTGATATACATTGTATGTTTATTTTCATAAAAATATACCTTAACAACTAATGTTAATCATTATAGTATTGAGTGTATAGCCATTTTAGGGAAGAAATATAAAGTAAAATAAAATGAAAATTTGCAGAATAAAGTAGATTTTAACTAAGAAAAGGAGATTTGGAAAATTATATTTTGAAAGCATTTTTCTTCATTAAAATATCTCCATAATTTCATGACTGCTGCTTTTGATGTGTTCTGCATATTAGCCAGCCACTTAACCACCAACTGTGACTGACATAAGATTATGTAACAATTACACAATGCAGAGACATGGAGCAGCCAAGCCTGATATCCACTGAAGTCACCCCAGTGATCTTGGCTTCAGTCATTGAAAGAATTAGCAGGGAAGACAATGATCCTCTGACATAACATTACATAATCAAGACTTCTCCAGTTCTCCATTCAACAAAAGCCAGTCTGTCTGATTCATTCACATTTAATTTTCATGCAAATTATTAAATAAAAGGGACTGACATTACTTTATCTTCTAAGATTTACATCACTGAGGTTGGATATTAGCCATAAAGTTATAATAATTGGAAGTTTAAAGTTTAGTGTCAACATTTTATTAAAATATTAACAAATGCACATGGGTCATTCCATGCCAAATCACCCAGAATCAGAAACTTGCCCCAGGTCACCATCTCAGAAAAAATTGAAAAAAATCTCAGATGTAGTGCTACCTGATCTAGGCACTTGACCATAATTTGAAGTCTGTGTTGTTAAAACTCATGGAAATATGACCATTTGAAATTTAGGGTGATTTTTTAACTTTTCGGGAAATGCATTTTCGTCTGATTTTGAAGCAGCGTATGGAGTCACATTTTGCAACTACAGGTCTAATATTTCGGTTATTATGACAATTGCAACCATATTTTCAGTTTCTGGTGTCCGATTTGAAATATCTCTATTACCTAATTGGTGGCTGAGCCCCAAAAATGGCCGAAAACTCAAATTTTCAGAACGGATGTCTATATGAAATCTCATAAATTTCAATGGAAAAATTTGCAATAACTCGTGCAATGGCTGTGAATATTAGTTCATATTGTGTCTAACTACAATAAGCTTTAAATTTCAATAATTTACCCATTACCATTTTGCCTTTCACTCAGAAATGTTGGAAAATTGAGATTTTTTCTCATTTTTGAGTTTTTATAAAAATTCATAGGACCAACACTCCAACTGAGTTGAGATATTTAAAGAGACATAATTTAGACACCTAATAGGAAAATTTCATAGATTTAACTCTAAAATTGACTGGATCATGCAGGTTTGAAATAATAGTATTTTTTTCTTATTTTTGGTGAATTTTCATCAGTTCAACTTTCTCAGAGCATTTAGACCTACAAAAAGCACATCCTGGATGTTTAATGCATACGATATGCAAATTTCAGAGTCAAAAGTACCACAGTTTTTTAGTTCTGTCCCTGAAACAAAAAAAAAACAATTTTTCACATTTTTCAATGATTGTGAGAAAAGTATTAATGTCATGGGGATTAGACCTATAAAAGGCTCAACTGGGATAAAAGATACCATATTTACCCAAAAATGATAAATATACATGCTATAGTTTTGGCTTGACGCCCAATACACAAAAAAATATTTTTTCACATTTTTCAATAATTGTGAGAAAAGTGTTAATCTCATGTGGATTAAACCCCTAAAAGGCACAACTAGGATAAAAGATGCAATAATGTCCCAAAAATAGAAAGTATACATCCCATAGTTTTGGCATTACTCCCAATACACAAGTGGGACGCCCGTTATCCGGACGCCCGCCCGCCCGTCCGCCCGCCCGCCCGCCCGCCCGCCCGCCCGCCCGCCCGCCCGCCCGCCGGACGGACAAATTTTCCCAAAGTAACTACAATACCCGTCGGCAATGTATACATTGCCGAGGGTAAAAATTAGTAGCTATTAGTGCAAATCCGTGTGGTTAGTAAATATCTTTAGGCCTATGTCATCCATTCGATCTGCATTCAAAAAAGTAAAACAAAGTTTCATCACTCTGGTAATTTTGCGTGAGCTTTGGTCATTTGATGGTCAATCTTAGTACTAGTGTTGCCCTCTATTGCGTAAGCATGAACTATTTTAACATTGAAAAGGTCAAGACTCTGCACTGCACCATCCTGCCACTGTGATTCAGCAGCTAATCTCATTTAAAAGTCAAGGGCAGTATCAACATACATAGTCTTGGTTGTTGTTTTTTTAAAGTTTCTTAAACGCTATGAACTCAAAAAACTGTTGAAGGAAATGATGCCTGGAAATCTATGGTATTTTTTATTGACCTTCCTTAGAAAGAAGACTGCGTAAAATATTAGATAAGAAAGTTAGGTTATGAAAATAAATTGAAAAAACATGTACCTTAAAACACATTGCAGCACGGGCTAAAGCTAGCTATTAGATCAGCCAATTCTAGTGTAAAAATCACTTGCAGTTAAAGATCATGAACTCTGAAATTAAAAGTAGGCCTATAATGATATTGTAGTGATCCTGTCCCTTGGGGAGCCAGGTGCCAGCATTGAGCAATTGAGCAAGAACCACTACAATATTATACACTTCAAAAACTGCTTGTTTCCAGAATTAATAGGCCCAAGTTTAATTGATTTTGTGATTTAATAATACCTAAACACGGCCCTGAAATGCTTCATTTGTAATAAAACACAAGATTACAGCATCAATATTATATGATTATATTTCCAAAGAATTTCGTCTTCATAATATATGTTGAACTTAGCATGAAATAGGTAAATATATCAGTCAGAATATGTTAAATATGGCTGAAATATATTTAACAGCATCTATAAAATGTACAGTTCTGATAGCTTTGACTACGCCTAATCTTAAACGTTTTTTGGGAATCTTGAGGTTAAGGGCATTCTTTCTAGAGTTGGGCCTATATTTTATAAATGCCTGAATGATATAATCAAAGTCAGTTGATCTTAATTCGATTAGGGATTGAGAGAAAGAGTATATATAATCCATGCAAATAAGAAACTTCCAAAAGCTTCCAGTCAGCTGGTCAGTACAAGATCAACATTTATCTCTTTTTGGCGCCAAAAAACGTATGACAGGTAGGTAGGTAGGAGGAGCCTAATTGCTAGTAATTACACATGCGCAATCAACAACAACAACAGCAATCAAAGCAAATGGTGGCTGCGATCTTCTTCTTCTTCCAATAAAGTCCATCCCGCCTCTGGCGTATCTTCGGACTTGTGCTGTGTGCGCGAAGCGGTATTTATAGGTGCGACATAAAACAAAGTGCATAAGTATGTACAGGCTAAAATCCATTGTTCATTAGCATTTGGAGACTAGTGTCTTGAATGACTCAAGGGTGCTGAATGGATCACCATACCATGTTGTGAAGATAACAAATCTAAGAAAATATTGGATTATGCAATAAGTAAGCAGTGTCCACTCACAATTACCCACCGTCCTCTTGAGGCCCACCACAGAGAATATGAAGGTATGTTTTCAGCTCGTTTAGACAATGCTAAGTATCAATAAGAGCGGTGTTTCTGTCAACTACTTGATATAAACATGGAAGAGATTGGAACTGCCTAGCGGTGCTAGGCAGTTCTTTGGAGTTAGGGCATGTGACTGTCTGTGAATGGGTCAGCTGCCTCAAACTTTTAAATGACAGTGTACACTGTATGGCTTTGATCATACCTGGAATTATTATGAAATAAACTTGTGAAAACACCAAACAGAATCTTTTGTGGTTCTTTTTTGATTATGTGAAACATATCCTTGGCTGTTGCTAAATATATTTCAGATGCAACTGTGTTGATAGGTACGAGCTTTTTTTTAAATATGGATACTTATTTTCAATCTAGAACTACAGTAGCGGACGAAAGTTTAGACCAAGTCAGTATTTTTGCAATATCGGGGAAAATAGTGGCTAAGCTGAAAAAATTCTTCATGGACTTTCTTGCATATGTATCAGGGAAGTTCTACAATAGAGAAAACTTAATCTATTTTTATCACTTACTTGAATATGTGTGATAAACAAAAATTTGAGGTGGTCTAAACTTACGGTCTGATGCTGCTTACATCCACAAAGGCCCTTAATGGCATTGTCCATTAGAGGAAAGGTGGGTAAATTATTCAGTGTTATCATAGACAAGTTATTCAGTCATGTTTCATGTGATTGAAAGGCAATGAGTCATGACACAAGAAAAAACATATTTCTTAACCTTTTTTTTTTTAAATTTCAACTTAGGGGGTAATAATGGTGATTCAATGAGCCAAAATTATTAAAAAGTAGAAGGTCAACTAAAAAGCACCACGAAAATATATGTCTGACACATTTTCATCCAATAATGGAGAATGAATACACTTGACACCCAGTCATACTGCAAAAATGGTGTTCTTGCCAGAATTTTGTCCCAGAGACACCTATTTGATGCATCATAAAACTGTGAAAGGAGAGTTACAATCACCTGAGTATGTTTCCTGATAAAATCAACAAACTTTTGTTATTTTTCTACAGTACAGACAAAATTACAGACGCCACTCTGTAAAGTATATTGAAACGTTATGTTAATGAATGGACCAGTTTTACGCCTTCCATAATGTGCATGCTATTACAGCAAAACACTTTCATATAGAGTTAAAGTGGACTGTGGCACTGTGAAAATGGCACTTCGTGACTCATGATAGCCTATGAAGTGTCATCTTCTCTACTTTCAACATGGGAAACATAGAGGCTGTTTGATTAGTCATGATCAAGAGTAAGCCATTTGACTTCTCATAACAAATTTTAGAGTAAAAATCAGATGCATTATCCTTTCGTTTGGCTGTCACCAACAAGTGGGATAAGTCTCTTTCATTCAAATTAACATTGAAAGTATTGGGTTTGATCATGACAAATCATCAGCATGATGACATGAAGTGCCATTTTCACAGTGCCACAGTCCACTCTAAGGCACTCTTATTCTATAATATGATAATGGCACAGCCATGAAATTCGTGCAGCGTTTACACCCCACCAATACCTTCAAGAACATGTTATACATAACGTGGGTCAGGTTCCACTCGATAATGACAAAGATCTGGCTTGAATATCTACATTCTCGTATTTTAATTTCAAAACCAAATAAAGAAAAGTTCTAATTCTGAGTGAAGCCAGTGCAGCTGTGCTAATTGAGGGAAACTAATTCTAATAAATTGCTGCACAAAAAAGTGATAATGAAATTCACAACCCTTCAGACAAGGCTGTTTTCTCAGTCATCAGATTCATCACCACAATAAAAAAAAATGAAGGGAACTTATTGATCTTTACCGAAATTTCTGATATTCGAAGAATTCAGCCTGAAAGACAAAGAGACACTCGGCTAAACCAAAAATGAAAACCAGGCTATTAAAACATTCTCCTTTCAAAAATGTTCTATTTCATTTTACCACAAACCCTTTCACAATATATGAAGGAATTTACATGTAATGCCGAAGGAACATTTTCTCGTTTCAATTTCCCAAAACTACAATCATATTTAGATGAAATTCACATTTCATGCTGAAGGAACATTTTCTCGTTTCAATTTCCCAAAACTACAATCATATTTAGATGAAATTCACATTTCATGCTGAAGGAACATTTTCTCGTTTCAATTTCCCAAAACTACAATCATATTTAGATGAAATTCACGTCATGCTGAAGGAACATTTTCTTGTTTCAATTTACCAAAACTACCATCATATTTAGATGAAATTCACATGTCATGCTGAAGGAACATTTTCTCATTTCAATTTCCCAAAACTACAATCATATTTAGATGAAATTCACATTTCATGCTGAAGGAACATTTTCTTGTTTCAATATACCAAACACCACACTCATGTTACGATGAAATTCACATGTTATGCGGAAGCAACATTGTCTCAATTTCCAAAAACCAAAATCATATTACGATGAAATTCACATGACATGCTGGAGGAACATTTTCTCATTTCAATTTCCAAACGCAGCATTCATACTACGACGAAATTCACATTTTGTGTCGAAGGAAGACCTTTTTTTTTCTTAAATTTAAGAAACGCCAAATCCGGATCCCAGGTGTCCAAGATTCCAAAATTTTGAGTAGGACACCCAGATTTTGTCATTATTTTACTATACAGGGCTTTCTAGTCTTGAGTCAGTAGGTCAGAAGTCTTGAGGTGCTGTCCAAGTCAAAGTTATGTTTGCAGGTGGAGTCAGACCCGAACAAGTAACTGACTCCTCACCCACAAGAAAAATAAATAAATAATTTAACCAAACAAATTTAGAACTTCAATAACAAATATTTGTGTGAAATCTCTCAAGTAAATAATTGTTTAATTTTTCCCCCTTCTGCCTACTATTATTATAAAGCATGAGGAATAATGCAGATAAGTGAAGTCGAGAGTCGGAATTGAGACAGCAAGCAGTCAGAGTCACTTTTCATGAAGTTAAAGGAGTTGCAAGTCAGAGTTGGTACACTTGATTCTCAGCTTTGAAGCCCTGGTATCATTTTACGATGAAATAACAAGCTGTACATCCTGCATGTGACAAATGATGCCCAAAAAAAAGGGAAGACCTCTTTTTCACTTTCTTCTGCAAGGATATTCACCTGCAACAATAGATGACCCATACTAAAACAAATGTTTCAATATCATTACAATAAACAGCTTCAAATGTATTACAATTCATGCAGAATGTCATATTCTGCAACAATAAAAACCTTCTTGAAAGTTAATTTAAGTAAGAGAAACAGACCGCCGAAAAGGAAAACGTACATCTGGAAGCGAGCGGACACCACAGGACTAACAGAGGGAGCGGAAGAAATAAATATAGAATTCCACTCAAAATTCACCAAGAGTAGCAACATCGAAGTTATGTGGAAATTCATCAGCCGGCAGCTATTAGACTTAATGGAAAGGAAGATCCCCTCAAAACTAACATCAAGCCGAGTACATCAACCATGGATAACGGGCGATCTGAAGAGACTGACTAGAAGGAAGAGGAATGCCTTCATCAAAACTAGGAACAGTCGGAACGAAAAGGACCTCGAAAGATACAAGAAACTCAAGAAGGAGACAAGGAAGGCCTGTAGGGAGGCCTACTCAGCGTACATGAAGAACATTGTAAGTGAAGATCAAATCTCCAACCCTAAGAAATTCTGGAGCTTCATCAAGAGCAAACGTTGCGACAACATGGGAGTGGCACCCCTCAGGAATAACAACGGAATTACATACTCGGACAAGGACATGAGGGCAAACATCCTTAATAGACAGTTTTCATCAGTCTTCAATCAAAATGAAAATGCAGCCACCATCAGAGACAAGGGACCTAGTCCATATAACACGATGCCCAACATCAACATCACAAATCCAGGAGTCCAGAAATTACTGAAGAATCTCAACATCCACAAAGCCACAGGCCCCGACAACATATCCACACGATTGCTTAAGACAATAGCCACACAAATTTCACCAACGCTAACTACATTCTACCAAGCTTCAGTCAACCAAGGAAAAATACCCCAGGAATGGAAGGCCACGAACATCGTCCCTATCTTCAAGAAAGGTGACAGAAGCTCAGCTGCGAACTACCGACCGGTTTCACTTACATCTGTATGTTGCAAGACACTGGAGCACATCATCTGCAGCTCTATCATGAGACATCTTGAGCGAAACAACATCCTAACAGATGCCCAGCATGGCTTCAGAAGAAACCGCTCGTGTGAGTCCCAGCTAATCCTAACGCTCAACGACCTCGCGAAGAACATCGACGAAAATCACCAGACTGATGTAATTCTGTTAGACTTTTCTAAAGCCTTCGATAAGGTGCCACACCAGCGTTTGCTCCACAAAGCCAAATACTATGGTGTTAACACAGGCACTCATGAATGGATCCGCGATTTCCTTCGCGGAAGGCAACAGAAGGTCCTAGTGGATGGAGTTACTTCAGCTTCCGCACCAGTCCTTGCAGGAGTCCCCCAGGGTAGTGTACTTGGCCCCCTACTGTTTCTGATCTACATCAATGATCTTCCAGACTACATCAAATCATCATCAGTTCGGCTCTTCGCTGACGACTGCGTGGTATACAGAAAAATCAAGAATGACACGGACGTTAAGCTGCTCCAAGAAGACCTAGACCATCTTCAAAACTGGGAGAAAGACTGGGAAATGGAGTTCCATCCCCAAAAGTGCCAGCTGCTCAGAGTGACCAACAAAAAGAAAATCATCAATGCCAAATACAACATCCATGGCCACACCCTAGACAATGTAGAGACAGCAAAATACCTGGGAGTAACAATGGACAGATCGTTGACATGGAACCAGCACATAGCGGACATATCAAGGAAAGCTAATGGAGTCAAATCATTCCTGCAAAGGAATCTACATCAATGCCCTAGGAAGACAAAGACATCCTGCTATGAGTACCTGGTGAGACCACTGCTAGAATACGCCAGCACCATCTGGGACCCGTGGACCAAGAACAACATCAACAAATTAGAAGCAGTACAACGGAGATCGGCGAGGTTCAGCCTCAACGACTACTCTCCTTATAGCAGCCCAACATCAATGCTGGAAGAACTGAAATGGCCGACTCTCGCAGAAAGAAGAGCAAGAAGCAAAGTTACCATGATGTATAGAATAGTTCACCATCAGGTAGCGATAGGTCCAGCAATGCTAATACCAGCCACAGCAAGCAATAGAGGACACACCTCCAAATTCCATCTACCGTATGCAAGGACTCAAGCCTATAAAAACTCCTTCTTCCCCAAAGCAATACGACTGTGGAACTCCCTGCCTCCACACATAGTCGACAGCAAAACAATAGACAGCTTTAAAGCAAACGTCAATAAATCCCTCCTACTTGGATAAATTAAAGGGGAGAATATGTGGATTTTAAATTGCACTTATATGTATATACACAGAGACTTTTATGATTGACTGCACTGCTTCACATATGCACCGGTGCGTAATACTCTGAATGAGGACTGCACCTTAAAGAAAGAAGAAGAAGAAGTTTCTTATCATAGACTGCAATAACAAACATAATATCATTTATAATAACATACGGTAATTAATATAAAATGTTGCTTGATATAGTTCATTCCAATTTTAATGCATTTCCTTATCTGATAACTAACTGATGTCCTGATCATTTAGGCAGTTGCTGCCAGGTAGCATTTCAAAGTCTGAGCGACTTGGTCAATGGTCAGTGTCAGATTTCCCAGTGAGATCTTCTGATTTGGGACGGTCTTCTTTGCTGAAACTGAGCATCTTTTGTCAAGTCTGGTTGGCAGATATGCGGGTTTCATGGTAATGTTATCGTAACAGTCAGGCGGTTGGGAAATGGCAAGGTGATGCGTGAACCCTGAAATTGGAAGAAGTCTGTATTATAGTTCGTGAAAAGTTGTTTTTTTTTGTCACAAGTATGAGTTCTTATATATCAGTGAAATTTTATTACTCATTTTTGAAACAAAATTCCAGGATTTTCCATACCAAATTTTCTCAAAATCAAGACCTAACTTTAGTGAACAGAATTAACTGATAATAAATTAACACACAGTCCTTTTTTCTAGATATCAAATATTTTCTACCAGCTGCTTGACAGTCACAAGAAATCACAAAATACTCAGCTGTGAAGTTAGGCCCTATTTGTTATTACACCTACAGTAGATCTAAATTCCAGGATTGGCGGAACCCTGTTGCTCAGTCTGTAGATTAGCAGCCAAAACGACCAAAACGGCTATTGCCAAAACAGCGAGGATTTTTCCCAGCTTGACCAAAACGGCTATTGCAAATATTCAAATTGCATGCCATTCATGCCATTGTTAGAACAGCTATATGACATTACAAGAACGGCAATTATGCTTAACCAAAACGGCGATTACCAATATCCAAAACGCCTATTTCCTGGACAAATGTTGTTCTGTTATCATTGCTTTTAGGGCTCCATATCGTTGCTGACATTCAATACGATACGTATCATCGATACACTTGATCGATACACGAATCGTACCGTCGGTCCGCAAATTCGGGCTGATAAGCATTTTAGAGAAATTCGCAACCAAAACCGAATTTGTGGCCTGGAAAGTTGATCTCGCAGTAGAGCGGACGTCAAGATGACGATCTTCTCCAGTTCAGTTCATGATTCTATGGATAAATTGGATATTTTCTGTGAAATCTCGGCAATAAAATGGATTTTTAAGCTTAATATGGAATATTTGAACCGAACCGAAAGTGCTGCTTTGAAAACCGGTACGGGAACCGGCCAGACTGTACAGGTACGGCCGGTATTTATCGAACCGGTATAGTGCCCTAATTGCTTTGTTCTTTGAATCTTTGTTCTGTTATCATTTTTGCAAGTCAACTGGTTTATGAGAATCAACACTGCAGCTTCAAAGGTGGCCAGTAATTCTGCACCCCACTCTTAATTCTCATCAATCCAAAATAACTGGACTCAACTCAAGTTCCCTTTGCTTGGGCCTACATCATACATGGGTCGTATAGCCGCTCTGGTATAGACCTATAGCCGTTTGGATATCTAATCATCGCCGTTGTGTCATTGTCATTGTCAAAATCACATAGCCGTTCTAGTTTATCGCCGTTTTGACTGCACACTGTATTTAGGCCTACACAATGTGAATAAAATTGTCAATGGATTGACATGATTGATCAGATAAACATTACCTCAGGCTCATGACTCGGATCCATTGGTGTTTCAGGCTCTGGGTTTGCTGTGGCTGCTCTATATTATATTCCTCCAACTTGTTCCAGTCCAAGCGATTCAGTGCAGTGACATTTTCAGTGACTTTTCAAGCAAACTGCATGCAGGTTGATTTTCATGATGGAATGTGGCATTTTGACCTAATTCCTCTAAGTGTGTCAAGTGAAAGTTGTCCAGATGGCGCTTACTGCAAAAAAGCCCCCTAGTGTATGAACTGAAATATCACTTCACACACCAAATCTTCGTGAAAATTAATTGCTACCCAAAGAAAATATTACTAAATGCCAACTGTAGTGGCTAATTGAAGCAATTAATGTGCGCAGGTCTCCTGAAATAGCTTCAGACTTACATCAGTGCCGCCTTCGTGGTGGCGCTGCAGTCTGTCAAAGTCTGTAGACGATTTTATTTCATCATGTCGTGGCAAATGATGAGCTTATCCTACGGAATAATGCATGCAGAGGAATATTATTACTAAACGTGAATATTGATGCACATTAGAGCACACAAAGGTACGTTTTCTAACGTTTCGAATTCGCAACGAATCAGTTGTTCTGTGGCTGGACCTGACAAGTCTATTTTTAGCACAAGACAAATTGTCGACCATCTACGTTTTGAGGTCCAGTAGCAGATCTGAAATGGAGCATGCTTAAGCTAAGTTCGCGTTACGCGACTGGCGGCTTCGCCGCCAGTCGCTACGCGAATATAAAAGTGTTTCACTGAATGTCAGCAGCATCAGACCGTAAGTTTAGACCACCTGAAATTTGTGTTTATCACACTTATTCAAGTAAGTGATAAAAATAGATGAAGTTTGCTCTATTGTAGAACTTTCCTTGATACATAGGCAAGAAAATCCATGCAGACATTTTTCAGCTGAGCATCTATTTTCCCTTATATTGACAATATATTGACGCGGTCTAAACTTTCTTCCGCTACTGTATGAATTTTTCACAGGATAGAATTCAGCATATTTGGAATGGATTAAGAAATTTTTTGACAATTTAGACGTTTTAAAGTCATTCCGTGGTTGCCATAGAAACTGAAAGTTCAGCTAGGTGGGGCAAGTTATACCGAAATCAAGAAAGCTAATGAATTTTGGCTGTGAGAGACCTCTCTCTATCACTTGTATTAGAGAGTTTGACAATAATTGACACAGGAAATATAATATTAGCCTTTAAAACTACTCTCAAGAAAACAAAAAAAATTAATTTATACACCTGACACATTGAAGTAAATGTTCCTCAAAGTCCTCCAAAAGTTCTGTGAAAGCATTTCGGTCAGCTAAAGCCTTTTCTCTTTCAGTCTTTAAATGGGTGTTGAATTAATGTAAGGAAGTGATCAGATTTGTGGTACAGCAAAGGATAAAACAAATAACTCAACCCTGTTACAACAAATAATACCTGTGATATTAGCGTCAATGTTCTACTTCAAATTGACTTTGTCTATGTATAGTCCAGGAGCCAAGGGCCTCCAGCACAAGTTTTGATTACAAAAAATATATACAGGCTGAATTTGGTCTTATTTGATAGAGGAGACCCAGACGCTCCCAATTCTGGAGAAATTTTGCCACCTTCAACGTCAAGTTTTTTTGCTATTTTCGTTTCCGTGGCAACCATCTCACAAAAATCCAGGTACCAAAGTTACCAACATTTTCCTCTGTAAGATTTTGCTATTTTAAGGAATGATTTCATTTTTTCAGGATATTGTCATCACCAATAAGCCTTTCAAAAAAAGTCATAATCAAGATCAATTCTTTTATTTTCTTGTTGCTATGGAAACAAAAAAAGCAAAAAATGCATTTTTTTATAGAAATGACTTTAAGAAGTTTCTTATGCCTGCAAATCTAAGGTATAAAAATACACACTTGGGCAGTCTTGTGAAAGAGCAACTTTATATCAATTAATTTCAATATAGTTTTCAGAAATATATGTGGAAGTTTAACAGGAGGACTAACAGATTTAGTTTTTTCTGAAAATCGTAAAATAACACAGAAAATCGGAAAAAACAACATATTGAAATGGAACAAGGTTTTTTTGGATATATCTCAAATGTTTGTATATTCTTACAATGTTACAGTTGTCACTGGGGATATAGTGATTTATAGAGTTGATGTTGCTATGGAAATAAACAATATATATTCTCACCCTAGCAACAAGACATATTGAGTCAATATTCTGTACAATATTTCAATAAAATTCAATTTTTGGTTATCTATTCACTCAATAAAAGCTCATGGTAGGTTGGCAAATATAATTGAGAGTACAAAAATTATGTTAAAGAGACTGTTGCCATGGCAACAGAGCAAACAATTTACATTTAAAACAACAGTTGGCAAAGTATCAACACTTGAACCCAAGTACCTGCGACTGGACAGAAGAACATGAAATCTACAAGTGATTTTCCTTCTCATATGAAATCATACAATACATCAAATAAAACCATTGTTTCTAAAGGGTTAATTTGTACAAGTTGTTTCCATGGTAATGAGAGGAATGTGATAAACATGAAGGTGGCAATCATGTGCATTATATCAATCTTAGAATTGCAAGCGGGTGTCATATTTATTGATGCTTAAAATAAATAAGAAGCATATTGTTACTCCTGAACCAGACAAGGATTGGGTATTAATAGGAACCATGGTTACAAATTCGAAGAGGGTACAGTTTAACTGTTAATAACATTAACTCCTATTTCTGTCCTACTTGTATTGCTCTGCATGGTTTTATGGGACCATAGGCTTGTACAATGTCGCCTGTTTCTTTTGCTTTTTAAAAAGTCATGTGACTGACCACATGTATTAGTCCATGATACAGACCAGGTATCATTACCCCATGGGGTGTAAAAATGTCACTGCGATTTTCTGAAATACATATACCCATAGACTATAAAAAAAACTTTGAAACCAAGATTGAGGCAACAGCTTAGTGCTATTAATTGGCCCTTAAATATGGAAGACCGTGTCGGATTTGATCACAAAAATTATGGGGTGGCAGAAACAAAAATTGCTCCAGCTCCCAAACCACTGGACTAACAAAAAACTAACCACTCAAAATGATATGAATTGTGGGTTCTGCAAATGTAGGTCAGGTATGACCAATATACAAATTAAGTTGGTCAAAAGGTCAAAAAATTAACCATTGCCGACAAGTTACTCCACAGAACGTTCAGAATTTTCAAGTTCTACAAATATATGTCTATATGCTATATATGACCAATATGCAAATTAAGTAAGTCATCAGAGGTCAAAAGGTCACTAATTGACCATAATTAAGGGTGTATCATCTGCCCAAATAAAAACAACAAAATACTTGTTGGATCATCCTGCACTTCGTCAAAGGTGCACTGGTGGTTAGAAATTAGGAAACAGAAGGCTGCTCTCTAAGTCTCTATTGCATTAGTGTTACACTAATCTACTCTGGGACTTGGATTCTTATTAGATCATGTTGAAATAGACCTACATCAATGTTAAGAAGATTATTAGAGTTAAATATGTGAAAATTGCGTTAAATTTCTAAGGTTACTCTAAAAAATAGGGGTGTGTCAAAGAGAGAAAGCCTTGGCCATTGTTATTTAGTACTGATGTGTGTCCACTTGTTCGTACCCATCCGTATTTTTGACGAAATTGTGTCCCACTCATACAGAAACTGCCTACACAATCCCACTTCCTATTATGATTATTTTCCTCTGATTGGATAATAATACATGCATTCACAGCAGATGTGTGTAGCACTGATCGAATGGCCAGCAACATACTGTTTCCAAACTTTTGACCGGCAGTGTATTCCGTATGTGAAAAAAAAGCTGTCAAGTACACGTACACAGTAACACTTCCATCCTCCTCCCTCTCTTGGCCCCTCTGGTTTTCTTCTTCCCACAGTGTCCCCTTCTCCCTCTCAAGTGGACGTTGTGGTAGGACAAGGATGAGGGATTAAGAGGGAGAGAATAGGATGGTGCGATGGAGATGGAGAAGATGTGGAGGGAAGACATGAGTGAGAAAAGGGTAACCGAAGGGACTCAAGGAGGTGACTCTTGAAGAAAGTCTTCTTTGTCTCCTTACAATTGTGAACATTTTGAGTGGCAATTTGTTGGAATCGGTCCATTTGTCTATTGGTACAAAACAAAATCTCAATATTATATATATGTATATACTTGGTTTTATAGTGAAACTGGTGGTCCATGGAATGTCATCTAATCTTGGAAGAATAAGCGCTTCATTAAGTTGTAAGACTATTATCGTTATGTGGTCATTAAAGCCTAGGGGCTGCAAGCCATAGAACTCAAACTAGGAAATTTGCCTTAACTTGACCCTGTGACTACTAAGGGGTGTGCTACTTAGTAGTCTTGTGTGACAAACAAAATCATCTAAAATTATATTACTGAATTTTGGCTAATTTGCCCTAGTATTCCAGGGTTACCGCACTTTTTTTGATAGGAAAATGACAGAAAACCTAATAATCCACTAATTATGTCATAATGGAATGTAGTTTCCCAGTGATAACTTCCAGTAATGTATTACCCTAAGAAACCATAAGCAGTCATTGTGAGGATGAAGTTCTCACAATTTTGTGACATTCTCGTAACTATAAACTTCACTATAACACTTTGGATGCCAAAACAACTTGCAATTTGAAATAACTTGGGTGGGGCACCCCGGGGATAACCGAAGGTTGGGCGCTCTCCTGGGGATACAAAAAGGGTTGGGGCACCCTCGGTGATACCCCCAAGGATTAGCACCCTGGGGGATACCCAAGGGTGGGGCACCCCAAGGGATACTCCAAGTGTGGGGCACCCCCAGGGATACCCCAAGGTTGGGGCCCATGGGATTCCCCAAAGTTTGGGGCACCTCCGGGGATACCCCCAAGGATTAGCACCCTGAGGGATGCCCCAAATGGTGGTGCAACCAAGGGGGAAACTCAAAGGGTGGGAGTAACCCCAGGGATTCCCCAAAGCCGCCGGCATCCTTATGGGATACCCGAAGGGTGAGGGCACCCCGGGGATACCACAAGGTTTGGGGCACCCCTGGGGGATACCCCAAGTGTAGGGGAATCCCAAGGGGATAGACAAGGTTGAGGGCACCCCCAGGGATACCCCAAGGTTGGGGGCACCACTGGGGGATACCCCAAGGATTATGTACCTCAAGAAGATACCTCAAGGGGATACCCTAAGCGTGTCACCTCCGGGGGATATCCCCTGGTGGGGGCATCCTGGGAGATACCCCAAAGGAGAAGGCTCCCCAGGGTATACGCCAAGGGTGGAGCATCCCTGCGGACTACCCCGCATCGCTGCGGATTACCCCGCGCCCCTCTGGGATACACCGCACCCCCGAGGGATACCCAAAGGGTGGGGGCACCCTGTGGAATACCCCAAGGGTGGGGAATACATCAAGAGGATACCCCAAGGATGGGGACAAACCGGGAATTTCCCATGGTTTTGGGAACCCGGGGCGCTCCCATGGGATACCCAGGTGGGGCCACCCCACGAGATACCCCAAGATTGGGGGCATGGGGGTTACCCCAAGGGTGGAGCATCCCAGGGGGATACACCAAGGCTGGGGCACCCCAGATATTCAAATTAATTTAGACAATTTCGGATATTCAAATGCTTTTGATGTACTTGAGAGTGTTTATAAAGGCTAATATATATCTTGTGTCAATTATTGTCAATCTGACTGATACAAGTGGTAGAGCAAGGTCTCTCTCAGCTACAATTTATTGGCTTTCCTGATCTTCGTATTACCTGCGCCACCCAGCTGAACTTTCTGTTTCCATGGCAACCACAGAATGACTTAAAAATGTCCAAATTGTCCATAATTTTGGAAATTTATTCCAAAATTGCTGAATTTTGCCCTCTAAAATATTCATAGTTCTAGATTGAATATAAGTGTCCGTGTAAAAAAAAGCCGTGAACTTTCTGCACGCCCCTCGTATATGCTGAATATACATGCGATGACAAATAATTGCAAATGTCAATGCTTTCAAGACAACTGACATAATGTTAGTCCAATGCCAGACTAAACATAACCCAATAGCTTGTCTTTGAAAAGACACAATCAGTTTATACACAAAACAAAAATGTCAAATCAAGACAATTCAAGTCATGTTAATACTTCAGTACAGCAAATCCTCATGTAAGTCCAATGTCAGACATGACATGACTAAATAGATCTTTCTTTAAAAAGACAGAACCCATCCAGTATATTCAGAATACACAAAAACAATTAAATGTCATATCAAGACAATTTAAAAGTCAAGTCAATGCTTTAGTACAGCAAACCCACATATACTATAGAGTTGTCCTAAAAAAGACAAAATCTAGCCAGTGTTTATTCATACAAGATACAGATGACCATTATATGTCGTCCAGACAATTCTCTAGTCACATCAATGCTTCAATGCAAATCTCTAGTGTTAGTCAATTTCGGACTTAACACAACAGCAACAAATTAATCAAAGAAAAGACACAATCTATCAAAATCACCTCAGATCAATTGTGGATTGACTTTCAGAATGGTCCCAAAATTATCAGGGTGCCAAAGCTGTAATTGTTGCTCAGTATATTGGCAAGTTCACGATAGATTAAAAGGTTCTGAGACCATTTGTCTAGTCCAACAAAATATCAACAACAGACTGTAATTCAAATGGTTTATTCACCAACAGAACAAGACTCCAAGGTTGTACCAAACATATACATGTATACACAACAGTCAAACAATGTGCTATCCAAAGAATGCTCCATAAGAAGCCACACTCACTCAGTGGAAACTGGGACTGCCTCAATACAGCAGGTCTCAAAAGTAGCCCCAAAGACTGTTCCAAGAGAAACTAGCCTTCACACAACAGCAACAGAGACTGTCAGGAGATCAAGCCTCAACCAATAGCTACAAGCTCTCAAACCATTCACCTCCAGGACTAAGACCAACAAGAGATGTATCATTCATAAGGCCAGGCCTCCAGAACTCCCATGCATAAGCACTGGAGATCAGGGTCAGAGAGAGACAGATCAGGGGGTGCAGGCCCTCTTATGGACTTGACCCTCACTGGGGAACAGTGGCATTGGCCACACTGGCCAGTGGCGGGGGGGGGGGCACTCTAAGGGGTGCCACTCCCAACAGTAACTAGATCATAGGACCTGTTAGAGTCAAATACCCAGCAACACTACACTTTGCATACATAGTCACCTATATTGCATACATGGCAATATGCATCTACAGTAGTCAACTTTTGAAGTGGATCAAGAATTTACATATAATTTATATTAACACAAAAAAATATGAGTAAATGACCTTAGTGCAGTATGTTGGTGTGATGTCTTGGCAATGTTTTGGCCGACAAAACTTCATGCTTCACTAATTTTTTACCCTTCAAAACAATGATTGTTTGTCACAAGGTGCAAAATGGTCTGTAACACTAATAAGCAATGGCGACCTTAATTGAAAACAGGTTATCATTTCTTTTGTAACTGTGCAATAAACCAGGCATTGTTTTGTTAATTCAATTGACTGAATTGAGCTCAACTTTTGATTTGATTCACTGTTTTCAAAAATCTGTGGCTTTTCCAATGGATATGAACAATTTCACCAGGCGGGGGAGCCACCGGCTGGGGCATACTTCATCAAGTGACTGGAGAAAATTTGTTTTTCAATCATATTTAGTAGACAATTGAGGACTTCTTTTTTTAACATTTTCACATTTTAGGTTCCTTCGGTCCAATTCGACATTGTTTGAGTGACCAAGGCTCTGAAATCACCACTCAATTTTGGTGCTGCTACAATGTATTCACTAGTGTGTGACAAGTCATTTTGCACCTTGCTTCAAACAATCGTGTCTGGTGACCATCAAAGTCACTGAAGCCTAACAATCTCGTTCAAGCACATTACCAAGATATCAAAGTTAACATTTCACGCAAAATTATGCTGCAACAACAACTGATGTCAGAATTGCTATGATGTAAATTCTTGATCCACTTCAAAAGTTGACTACTGTAGTTACCTAGACTGGGGAAATGGAATTTAATTATATGATACATTTTTCTCATAAATTGTTGCCATGACAACTATTACTTTTTTGTGACAACCAATGTATGAGAGTGGGTCATGATAAGAAACATGACATTTTTTGGTTTTTGTTATTTTTTCCATCATCCAACGGAATTTGGAAAGTTGTCAAGCAAATCAATGCTACCATTCTATGTTTATCTTGCTCCTCTCATTACTATGGCAACCAAATGTTCCCATTAACCCCTTTAGAAACAATGTTTTTATTTGATGTATTGCATGATGTCATATGTGTACAGGAAAATCACTTAAAGATTTCATGTTCTTCTGGCCAGTCGCAGGTACTTGGGTTCAAGTGTTGATACTTTGCCAACTGTCGTTTTAAATGTAATTTGTTTGCTCTGTTGCCATGGCAACAGTCTCTTTAACATAATTTTTGTACTCTCAATTATATTTGCCAACCTACCATGAGCTTTTATTGGGTGAATAGATAACCGATAATTGAATTTTGTTGAAATAATGTACAGAATATTGACTCGGTAAGTCTGGTTGCTAGGGTGAGAATATATTGTTTATTTCCATAGCGACATCAACTCTATAAATCACTATATCCCCTGTGACACCGGTAACATTGTCAGAATATACAAACATTTGAGATATATCCAAAAAAACTTGTTCCATTACAATATATGTTGATCTTTCCGATTTTCTGTGTAATTTTACGATTTTCAGAAAAAACTAAATCTGTTAGTCCTCCTGTTAAACTTCCACATATATTTCTGAAAACTATATTGAAATTGATTGGTATAAAGTTGCTCTTTCACAAGACTGCCCAAGTGTGTGTTTTTATGCCTTAGATTTGCAGGCATAAGAAACTTCTTATAGTCATTTCAATAAAAAAATGCATTTTTTGCTTGTTTTGTTTCCATAGCAACAAGAAAATAAAGGTATTGATCTTGATTATGACTTTGTTTGAAAGGCTTATTGGTAATGACAATATCCTGAAAAAATGAAATGATTCCTTAAAATAGCAAAAAAGTTACAAAGGAAAATGTTGGTAACTTTGGTACCTGGATTTTTGTGAGATGGTTGCCACGGAAACGAAAATAGCAAAAAAACTTGACGTTGAAGGTGGTAAAATTTCTCCAGAATTGGAAGCGTCTGGGTCTCCTCTATCAAATAAGACCAAATTCAGCCTGTATATATTTTTTGTAATCAAACTCCTCAAATATGCAAGTTATTTGGGCTTGGCTCCTGGACTAGTAGTTGCATTTCACCGTTTGCACTGACACTGATTGCTGCCTTGATATTATTAATACAGATTTTTGGGCATCTGAGCATGATATGGTTTGCAAAATTTAAAGGCAATGGAAAAGCTTGCTGGTAAGATAATCAATAAAATGTGTCAAATATCCTGTAAGCAGTTAAATTTTCAATCAACTGTCAAGTTCAGCTCATTTTTAGCTACTTAGGTGTTAGGGTACCCAACCAATTTTGTTATCAAGTCATCTGAATATCATCTATTTTAATGTGCCGCATTTTTTCAATATTTGTAGTTACCAGTTTCTTAATATGTATAATATATACCCTTAAATATACAAAATACAATCCAGACATCCCTGCTTCGGTAAAAAAATTGCCCCTAGCTGTGGTTAGCCCTTCCAACTGGAAAGGATTCAAAAGTGTGACATGAAATATGAAAATAAAGGCCACTGTCCACAAAATGGCACAGTCAACGGCGTACGAAATAAGACAACTTAAGAAATAATTGGAAATCATGTATTTATTTATTTACTTCATACCATCAATACATAGTTGAATATTCTGAATGTACATAAATAGATGTAGTTATATTTGTACATAGTTAAATTTGTGAATACTAATTAATAGACAGTTATATTGTGCTCAGAAGTCAGCCATTAACTTTGTTTTGTTTCCACTAGCTGAAAGAGTCTATGTTCAAATAAAATATACAATTAACATACTGATCTTACACGGCATTTGGCCGCTTGGACCAAGTTTGAAATTCTAATGTCAGGTATAAGAACAAAATTGTAAAAGTTGTAATTTTAATTTCACACTGACATCCTGCATGATTTCTTTGAGGCTTCACACACTTTTCTGGCATACTGTCAATAAAGGTGTTTGACGCTTCATTCCTATGACAGTGATTATCAGTGCTAAGTTCAACTTTATTGTTTCGCTTCAAACAAGCACATGACTGAACCTTTTTGTCCGCATATACCGTAAAAGAGTGTCCATCTGTTGTTAACCACCTCTGCGGATTGGGTATTATAATGTCCAGATGTGTCAAGGGGTTTTCACTGATAACAATACTCTTAAGTGAAAATAACATCTCAAAAGCTGCTTTAGCGACATGGGTAATATTGTTCTTCTTCAAGTCAATGTTAACCACATTGGGACAGCCCAGAAAACTATCAGCATAAATAGCAGCAATATTGTTATTTGGGAGGCTCAGGGCTGACAGGTTATTCCCGGAGATCTTTGGTATTTCTGGTATTTCGTTTAATTTACCTCCAGGTATGGACACATGTACAAGATACGGTTTGTCCATCAGGGCTCTATTGATGACTTGTACAGGTACCTCCAAATGGCTTATAGAGATAAAACCCAAGAACGGGCACTCTGCCAAAAAATTATTAAACAATGTTTTTTTTTCACAATTTTTTAACGACATAAAATATAAGTGTAAAGATCTCAATTGCGGCATTTCTGTTATTCCAGTTATTTCAACAAGACATTCCGCATTAATACTCAGAAGATGCAAAGAATTCAGTCCATAGAAAGAGTATTTTTGAATGTACTCTAGTTTTGGAGCATTGATGATGAGTCGATCAAGTTTTTTCAAGGTTGAAAATCCATAATTTGACAAGGAAGTCATGACAGTTGAACCAAAATTCAGTAGGTCAAGAGAAGGAGCACTCTCAAAGAAAGATGCTTGAAAATCACTGGCTTGAAGGTCTTCAATAACAAGATCAATTAGATGACCATTGAAAGCTCCTTTTTCAATATAAAAGATTGGGAAATAAAGTCCCAACCTTTCAAGATTAAGACTAGAAAAGGTACCATTTGCCAGATAATTAACTATGTATTTTCCTGATATAGTTAAGGCTTCAGTTTGAAGGTGAAAGCAAGGCATTATGTCAACGTTATCAATAAGTGAACATATATATAATGTGCTATTGGCATGATCGTTGCATCGTACCAAATCAGTTTCATTGCTGTCATGGCAGCTTTTTGCAGCCTCTTGATTTTCTTTCATTTGATTTTCTGTTTGATCTTGTGTTGTTTGATCTCCATTTGCTTGATCTTTGCCCAATTCATCTTCTATCTTAACCTTTTCTCTATTTGTAACTGAATATGTCCCGTTAGCGCTGTCTATAATGCCATCTTGGCTTGTGTTATATCCATTTGTATTATTAGGACACAATGAGTGGCTATTGTTAGGGTCAACCACCATGTCTGTTTCACAGCTGAACTCACCTTCATCTGAATGTGTTGTACTGTCATAGTTTGGGGAGTCTTCCATGGTAGCATTGCCATATGTCAGTATGAAGAGCATTGTTATAGATACTAAATTAATCATGTTTTGATAAAATCCGTTTTTTTAAAGCAAGACCAGATCCAAAAAAAGTAGAGATATAACTGATTAATAGCTTAAAATGTAGGACTTCCTATTCAAATCCTTGCAGTTGAAGGTGTGACAACCAATTCACGTTTCATCGTAATTATACAAAAGACGTCGTTCAACTTATTTGACAAATTGAAAAGAGGGTGTGGCTGAAATCTAATTCCATGTCACTATCATAATAACATCATGACAATCACTTAATTAGGAAACTTCTGATTTCATGATAATGTAGAATGTCAATTACGTTTATGGTGCCTTACATTACTCATGAATTGACTTTAGTGCTGTCACGGCAACTGGACAGTTATACTTCTAATCAATTGCAAACACCTCCAAACTATCTACATCATTATAAACTCTGGGACTAATTGAGGATCACAACAGGGAGTAGCACATCTATAAAGTGATTACTGATTTTGCCATTGACTCCACATGGGTGTGGCTCAGCATATTAAAGGCATGGAGCATGTGGTCATGAAGGGGGGAGGCCATGCATTTTTTGGGGGGGGGGGGTGGCAAGAAGTCAATAAGATAGATCTAAATGATTTTTGGTATCTTGACTGTTGTGTGATAATGAATGATAATTATAACCCAATCCATAACTATTCTGGATCTCACCATCAATCAATTCATTAAATCTTTAAAGGGCTTATTCACCTTCTGAAAGTTCCGTTCAAATTGAAAACAAAATTAAGAAATTTATCATCAAATTGTGAAATCAGTGGCATAGCAAGCTAATTACCCTGGGGAGCAGAGGGGGGGGGAGCCAATTTGTGCAACCAGGAAATTTTAGACACTATAATGATAACAGCATTCACTATGAAACAATACTTCCATAGCAGCATGTGATTTTCCATGCGGAATAAGAAAGAAAACATGAAAAAAAAATCTGGAAAGTGTATGGACGCAGCTCGCCAGAAATAAATATATAATTGCCAAATATATCATCAATAACCAGAGTTAGGGATATATTTCTTTTTATGTACAGTGTTAAAATCTAATTAAAGTGAGAGTGATTGTGATAAGAACTGCAATAATGGGTCATTAAAAAGTCATTGAAAAACAGAGCTACACTGTATCTGCTGTATTTTGAAAAGAGAATTGGGCTAATTCATATTTGCCTCCTCTGGCCAGTCACATGACCTACAATTTCCGAAGACTGCAAGGCATAGTGCCGGGCCTTTCATCCATGGCAGTCTTGTAATGACAGCCAGTACTCTTTGTTTGCCTTTTTTATTTTTATATAGGTCAGTCTGCTGCTAGATAAAATAAATATATCTGTCTATCATATGCCTGCTCTGGCCACTATGGCCAGTCACGTTACCTACAATTTCTAGAGACTACAGGGCATGTTGATTCAGTCAATTGTATCAATTTGTCTGTCTTTCATGGTTAGTGCAGAGCATAATTGAAATTCAAGTTGCGAGTCTCGTTTCTTGTCTCTCCGAACAATGCAGACATTGAGCATCATATGATTGTCTTTATCTGCTATTTCACAAAGTCCCGAATTTGTTTGAAAAACATTTATCCATTTCTGGGCAAATTGTTTGATGAGCACTGTTATCTTTTTCCAATCATTTTCTGACGACCTTGAAAGTTTTGATATTTTTAAGGCAATGCTGCACTTTTTGCATTTATATATAAGCAGAAGATTATTACCATATCTGTTTGTCGCTTTGTCATTGATGTTCTGTCTTGGTGTGTCAGTGTCATTCAGTGTCACGGTCTGTCAATCTGTCCAAATACTGGGTAATCTATGTAAAAAGGGCTGAAAAAAATTATTATAAATAAAAAGCCGAAATATAGGTGAATAACTTATGTTCTGTTACAGATATAGCAGTTATCTATATACATACAGCTAGTCATTGGCATTATGATAGCCTTACTAAACCATTGATTCTGTAATGATGGAAAATTAAAATTTTTGTATAAACAAAGAACAATACGATTTTATTTAGGACTAAATATTCTAATTAAAAGTGGTTTCAGTTTACTGGTGTATCTGTATTTGATGTCTCATCTCTCTAGTAGTCAGTGATCATTAATTTTACATGCTGAATGGAATTTCATACAAATAAATACTGAATGTCTCTGCCATCTGTATAGAAAATTACAATTTAAACAAATTCCGCACAGGCTTGATAATTTGACAAGATTGTTAACGTTACTAAGTACTAGAGTCAAGGAGGGTAAATCCGTCCACTTTTGGCTGAAGCTGTATTTTCACGAAAATTGTTACAGATACAAGAATACAAATTAGTCCATTGGAAGGGGCATATTCCATGCTATCACTGGCAGCCAAAATGAAAATGAATATTCAAATAAGTTTTGCTGAAACCATGGCAACAAAATTGAAGGTTGGGGCACCTAAATCCGTCCACCTTGCTGGTAAATCCGTCCAGCAAGGATGGTAAATCCGTCCACAGGGCATAATACAGCCCACACCAACAATATAATTTTATTTTTTAAAGTTTTGCAATTTATTAAGTCTTATAAAGACTTTTGTGTCGATTTTAGAATAACAATTCATTGATTACAATTATAATACAAGAATTAAATAATCAAGGTTAAGTTGACTATCAAGAATTTCAGTTACAGCCTATATTTCAATTGAAGAACTCACTTAGCACAATCAAGTGGTCTGATTGCTCAATTTAGTTTATTTAATCAGTGATATACCATTTATAGATATTAGAAGTCATAAAAGTACTTTTAAAGCCCATTTGAATGAGTGGACGGATTTACAATCACCTTTTGAAACCAGTTTTAAAATAATGATGGTAATTCCGTCCACTTTTATTTACATTGTATCTCCTTTCCAGGTAGTGCACTTAAGTTATTCAACAAATCCGACAGGAATAATAAAGTTCTGCATCTCATTCAACAATTTTTTTTACCTTGAATAACTTTTTTGTTGATGGAAATTGCCATACAAAGTGAGTCCCACCTACTGCAAAATGGCTGTGATGACGTCACAGGATTTCATTGTACTTCGTCTTATGTTTTAAATTGACCTCAAATACCATTTAAAATTCTGTCAATTCAACAAACACGGGAAAATAAGTTAAAAACTAGTTACCCTTGCTTTTTAAACACACACAACTGTAATAAATTTAATTGTATGCCCATATCAGGGGGTGGACGGATTTACCCTCCTGGACGGATTTACCATACCTGACTCTACCATTTGATGAATATCTCACTATTGAAATCTGTGTTGCGGCATTAGCCCCAGACAAAGGAACTTCATGAACACCAGGAAATACAGAAATTCGAAATGCCTGGAGAAATAATAGACTGACATTAAATGCAATGACAAATAAACAAAATACAGACAATGAATATATTGGGATAAAATATAACAATATATATATCATCTTTATTTGGTATGTTCTACATGTTACATACACAATATTGTGGGATTAGAAAATAAATTTAAGTTAGCACAGTCCTTATTCAATTTGTACATAAATTATTGATAACTATTTGCATTTCATCAAAGTTTAGAATGCATTCATTCAAATTGTCCATGGTGTCCATTAATGCAATAATTGTTCTTGCCTTTACCCTGTCTTCATCCTTTTTACAGTTTTTATCACATAGTTTAAGTATGTCCTTCTTGATAGCTGAAAAGTTATTAGACTTCAGATCATCCATAGCAGTCTCCAATTGTTCACAGCAATATTGTACATTTTGTCTAATGAGCTGAAATCCAAAAAGGGCCTTATTTTAGAAGTTGGCAGCATCGGCAACCGAACCAAGGTTGCAGGGTACCAAATTAAAGCTAAGAATGTCTAGTTTTAGAATCTAAATGTTGCTAAGTCCAAAAGTGGTTTGCTAACTCACCAGTACAGTATATGTGAGGCAATGTATAAAAACATCAAAAATAATCGAAATAGGCATTAAAAATTGAAAGTGGTGGTGAAGGAATTCTACATTTCCTATAATAACTTGTGATATGCCATATGAAAGCTGAGATTATTATCTGTCATATGGTATGCATTGCATCTTTGTATCTTGAATGGTTGAGGAGCAATGCCATTTCAAACAGCATCATTCTGTTAAGCGGAAAATGGGTGAACGGAACATGCTTCTTTTTAATTGAAATGCCATTGCTCTCCTAACTGTAACACATAGGTCATGTTTTTCAGATACAGTGAACAGCAGACATCTTACTCTTTCATTTAAATGTACAACAGACCTTCTAGCTTAAATATTAGTGAAGATATGGAAGCTAGAAAATGCATGTTTCAGCTCGCGAAATTCACAAATTTAGCATATTTGATGTAGTCTATCAGGTGGTTTGTGAAAAATTTGCCATTACACCACCTTTCTTCCAGATGTATCCACTAAAACATCTTGATAAGGGTTTCTGGGGATGCTGAATCCTTTTTCTATGCTTTCAAATCATTTAAAGGTCAGGATTGTGTGAAATTATGCTCAATTTACCTTCTAGAACTTAATAAATGTGCCGCTTCTTCATTTTAATGTTATAGAAATTAGTCTGCATGTTTCTGTCAAGCATATCTCACTTCAAGGGAATCCCTAGGTTGCCTAAATAGCTCATTCTAGTATTCTCAATATCATTAAGGATCCACAACAGTTTTGCCTGGAGACTGAATGCATTAAAAATTCTCCCTGACATCATAACCTTTGAGGCAACTACACTTATGTCGCTAGATTTATGGCACCATATGTGGCATAATGTGGGTTAGAAAGTCTCTAAACTACTGATGCACGCTTCATCAATCTCATCAATATCTAGTACCAAAGAATTTTAATATGAATTATCTGCACCAAATAGCAATAGAATTACCAAACCAGTGTTTTTTCTTTTTTTGTCTATAAGCTGATGTTAGGATTTGCTGGGAGTCTTTTTTGAAATCAGCTGGGAAATCAAGGAAGGGAAGGGGGTGAGGTTAAGAACCAAAGGGCACGGAAGCATGAGTATTTAGGAAAAAATCTGGGTTATGCTGAACCACAACATTTACTGTAGCTTCACAAATTTGTTGCTCTTTAGAAATGGCAAATTAAGATTTGACAAGACACTAAATTAATACTAACAAACTAAATTAATTTTCATGCCATTAATGTATGTAATGCTTAATTACTCAGATCACTCCAATGCAATGAAATGCTTGTATTGTATTGGGTGTACTCATTATTTCGCATCACTTTTCTTTATACTTCTCCATTAACCAGCGAGTGCATATAACTCAAAGTATAGACTAGGTTAGGTTTTTATTGTCATATGGACACTCTCTTTAAGTCCGAAGATACCATGTCCTGACTTGCCTGGATTACCTCACTCGCATGCTAAATTATTTTTGGCAAATTTGTCAGGGTGGCACAGGGATATACTCACTTACCGGGGGCCATATAAACTGTGCCTATACAGTAAATTGCAGTATGTTTCACTTATCTGTCTTACGAAAGACAAGCTTGAACCTCACCAATTAATATGACACAGGCTATTAAACAGGATCTTAAAATTAATTTCAAGTACTTATTTTTAATCAATATTCCTTATATATATTTGCTGAGTTTGTTTGGAGATTTGTATATCTTCTTTATCGCCTGGTGTGGGGAAATTTTTGGTGAGCCTTCTACAGCTTACAGCTCAGGGCCGCCATAGAGCAGCTCCAATTAGCAGAGGATATAGGAATATTGTCCAAGGTTAATATGTCATAGCATCATGAACTCTTGCCAACGATGCATTACTTTTTTGTTAGATTTCAAATCTTGAATGAGAGTTATCCTGCTTTTTCTTTGATGGGTTTGAGATGAACATAGAAATTACTAGATACTGGACATAAGAACCTTGACCAAAACGGTTTTGGATACATTACCGGGTAGTTGAGGTTTTTGACAGTACTGTACTGGAATTTAACCTGGTTGGAATTATAATGGGACCAATTCTACAGTTAGATATAAGGTTGTGATGTCAAGTGGAACTTTATTGATATAATAATCCAAAATGGCATCACACTGTCACATAAGTGAATGGCACAGAACCACTTCATGGATATTCTCCTTGAGCTTTATAAACAGGACCCAAAACAGGGGTACACAGATTAGAGTGTCTCCAGTCTTTATTTTTGTGACCGCTTGAGACATCTGTTGGTGGTCAATATTTGGCCAATCTAGACAATCTATAAATCATTAATTTCTGTATTTTCCAGATGTGGTCAAATGTCATTAGAGGTTCTTTCCAAAGCTATTACAGATGTCTGGAACAGTCAAAATTCTTTCTATAATGGAGAGTCAATGTTACAGTCCTCGTCATATTTACGTGGAATCTCAAGTTCTTTTCTATGCTGTTGAACTATGATGTCAGAGATGACTCTATTCTAGCACTGCAATATGTAAATTTACTGCAAGCTGTGTTGTCATTTTGAACTGGGCCAGATTCCCCAGCTTCTAGCCAATGGGATCCACCTGAACTGAGCATCATAGTTTCAACACAATGTCAGAGTCAGCACCACATCAACGCAGCCTGATAGACAATGGCCTGACAGTAAACCAACCATCACAGTTCATTGGGATCACAAATGTAATGCTTCCTTCAATATATCAATGTTTGATCTGTCACAGGCAATAACCAGTATTATCCTAATGGTACAGTAGCTTTCTGAGCATTCACAGTAGACAACTGTTGTACTAGATTAGTCTACTATAACTTGCTAATTTTTTACAACTTTAAACTTTGATAGAACTTGCTATAAACAAAAAGCTTTGACAATTTGTTTGTCAACACATGGATTATGTGATGTATATTTGTTCTGGCTGTATATTTGTTCTGGCTATGATGTCAAACTTGCATGGGTTTTCCCAGACCCAATTTTCACTCTGACATTCAGTTGAAAATGACGCTCAGTTCAGGCGGATTCACATTGGCTAGAAGCCAGGGAATCTGACCTAGTATTAAAATGACATCACAGCTTGTAGTTAATTTACATATATTGCCATCCTGGAATAGAGTCATCTCTGAAATCACAGTTCCACAGCATAGAGAAGAAGTTGAGATTCCACATAAATATGAGGATGACTGTTAGCCATATTAGAAACTTTATAGACATCTCTAAATAATGAAAACCCATCAAACTCAAGACAAATCACTGAAAATTATAATATGCAGACATCTCTGGAACCCATAAAATTGTTATTTAGGATCAAGATGGAAGTCTGTAGCACCGGTATATCTGTTGCCTGCAGACAATCCGGATTTCCCAAAAAAAAATAGCCTTTACAGCAGATGTCTCAGTGGACCCTAAACAGAACACTTGTACGCGTAAACGATTCAGATATCTAATAAAATTAGCCCTACAGACGTCTCAGAGGCCACAAATAGACCCTTTACATGTCTGCAGAGGCAAAAAAAAAATTATTAATGAACCCTATGTACACACTGTGTGCCATTCAGTGACATAAATTGGGTACAACTTTACCTCTGCCTGATTCTTTACACCAAAAACTGCAATCTGGCCAAGACTTTTGACATCTTCAACTTCATGCAGTCTCTAGTCAAAACTTTTGTGGATCCTTAATGATGTTGTGAATACCAAATGAACTGTTTAGACAACCTAGGGATTCACTTGAAGTAAGATGTCCTTGACAGAAACATGCAGACCAATTTCTATAACATTTTAATGAAGAAGCGGCATATTTATTAAGTTCTAGAAGGCAATTTGAGCATAATTTCATATAATCCTGACCTTTAAATGATTTGAAGGCATAGAAAAAAGATTCAGCATCCCCAAAAACCCTTATCAAGAGATTTTAGTGGATATATCTGGAAGAAAGGGGGTGTTATGGAAAATTTTTCACAAACCACCTGATAGACTACCTCAAATATGCTAAATTTGTGAATTTCGCGAGCTGAAACATGCATTTTCTAGCTTCCATATCTTCACTACTATTTAAGCTAGAAGGTCTGTTGTACATTTAAATGATAGAGTAAGATGTCTGCTGTTCACTGTATTTGAAAAACATGACCTATGTGTTACAGTTAGGAGAGCAATGGCATTTCAATTAAAAAGAAGCATGTTCCGTTCACCCATTTTACGCTTAGCAGAACGATGCTGTTTGAAATGGCATTACTCCTCAACCATTCAAGATAAAAAGATGCAATGCATACCATATGACAGATAATAATCACAGCTTTCATATGGCATATCACAAGTTATTATAGGAAAAGTAGAATTTATAAACCACCATTTTCAATTTTTAATGCCTATTTCGATTATTTTTGGTGTTTTTATACATTGCCTCACATATACTGTACTGGTGAGTTAGTAAACCACTTTTGGACTTAGCAACATTAAGATTCTAAAATTAGACATTCTTAGCTTTAATTTGGTACCCTCCAACCTTGGTTCGGTTGCCGATGCTACGAATTTGAATTTTGGGCAACCCAGCTCATGGACTATAAGGAGTGATCCCTTAGCCATCAGTGAGGTGTTCAAGACAAATCAAATGACATCAGATTTGTGAGTCAGTCGTGATGCAGCAAACACAGCAAACACAGCAAACGGGGTTAGGAACAGGTGCTTGTCACATAGTCTGTTACTTAAACATGACAATATCGAACAATGTGTCATGTAAGGAAGTTTCCATACTAGTCTCAGCGACTTTCGCCACACTACTCGTACCTTCTGCAACATTTGGAGAGGCTGCAGCATAGCTCCATAAAAAGAAGAACACTGAACCTTAAGTTGGCTCGATACTCGTGAACTTTCCAAGATAGGATTTCTTAAAAACAGTTTAGAATGATCCAAAATATAGTTTATAGCAAGGATATGTCAGCAAAAGTGGTCGCTACCAGCCTTTTAAAAAATATATTTGGGGTTATGTACCAGAAAATCAGTCCAGGCAAACCTGAAAAACTAAAAAAAAATCTTATTTTTCCTACTGTGAAGTTTTTTCTGCCATTCAGTGGTCATGCATCCCATACTATGCAATGAAGCATCAAATTAAAGAAGACACTTTCATGGAAAAGGTGATTACAATTTCAAAGAGATATATTTAGTTTAAAGGACTTTCCAAGGTGCTCGGAATATAAGTTTCGATTTTAACAATTTTAACTTTTTTTATAAACCATGGCGCTAAAAAAAATTGACGAGACAGGATTTTTCATTTCTTTGTCATTTATTTCCAAAAATAGTTGGGAACAACATGATGATATAGACAAGCCTTCCTACCGCACTTCAAATTGATATAAACATTTATTTATATCACAAAGTCATTTTTGAGAAGTTAAACCTGCTTGACGAAAATCGCCTGTAAAAATTTTCTCTTTTAAGTATCACGTTGAATCTCTGGCTGTATATAGTACTCTTCATAGCGCATCTAATGCTCCAAACGAAGTCTCTAACCCCAATAGAAGTGGCGCAAATTGCAAACGAAGGGGCCGACGTAAGAAATTCACAAAATTAAAAAAAAACCTTGAAGCAGTGACAGCACAGTGGTGACGTTACGATAGATAGGGCCTGCCTGGCTGCGCGGAAACATGTGCAGGTGACGTAATTTCGTGGGTAGCGAGCCACCTTAAATAGACATGCTTGTACACTTGATGCAACTCTTCCGAATCGACATTTGGAGAAATTGAATTGTCTGTAATTCAGTCCTAGATACAGGGGGAAATATGTATTTGACCCCTTGCTACATTGTCTTTTTGGAGCACGTGTGCTTGAGCCAAAACTCTGGAATTTTTCTGGCAAGTCAGGGTCAACCTTATAGAAGACTTGGGATACCAAAAATTAAATAAGAGAAGCATTACATATTTATATAATATATCAAATAGTCTGTTGAAATAAGTATTTGACACCTTTTTTTGGAAAGATGTTTTAAAAGACTTTAACAAAAAAACAAACGGAACTGTTATATCAATTTCTTCCCCAATTTCATTGAATTTTGATGCCTCTGTAAAACATCTCTTAGAATTTTCCAGTCATTTATTCATTTTGAAGATACACAGTTGAAAAAAGTAGCCAAAGACACTATGTGTGTCTCTTAGTATATTTGTAATTCAAACAAGACGCTTTTCAATCAGACAGACAAATAAGGCTCCACACTCTAAAAAATTTCAGACAAAATTGGTTTTTTAGATTCAAAATGGTTTTTTGAAAAACCAAATTTCAATGCAAATCCATGTTGGTTTTTTGCATTGAAATTTGGTTTTTCAAAAAACCATTTTGAATCTAAAAAACCAATTTTGTCTGAAATTTAAAAAAATCCATGTTGGTGTTTTGCATTGAAATTTGTTTTTCAAAAAACCATTTTGAATCTAAAAAACCAATTTTGTCCCGACATTTTTAGAGTGCAAGTACCCACATGAGAAACTGTGTTTGTCGGCCTAATTACATACCAGATAAAATCACATTTGAAAAACTATTTCAACATCAGGTGAAAGACCCAAAAAGCAATAATTGTAGCTTCACATTCATACTGAGAATTTATACCAACGCTTCGAGACATTGCACACTTTTCAGGCATCTTATCAATAATGATGTACAAGTGGTCTAGTCTATGACAGGTGTTCTTGGTACTGAGTTCAGTCTTATTGTTGGGCAGTAAACAAGCGCATGCTTGGATTCGTTCATCAGCTGTCACCCAAAAAGACAGGCCCAATTCAGTTGACCACCTCTGCGGATTAGGTATTATTATTTCAAGGTGTTTCAAGGGGTTGTCACTCAGATCAAGAGTCTCCAGTGAGAATAACATCTCAAAAGCAGTTTTTGCAACATGTGAAATAGAATTCATTCTCATATCTATTTCAACCGCGTTGCGATAAGTCAGAAAACTATTAGTGTGAATTGCATTAATCGAGTTAGCCTGAAGGCTCAGTAATTTCACCATATCTCCAGTGGCTTCTGGTATTTCTTTCAAGTTAGCTCCAGTAATTATCATCTGTGTCAGATAAGGTTTGTCAGTCATGGTTTTTGCAACGACCTGCGCAGGTATTTCCAAATAGTTTGTCACCATTATATCCAAAAGTGAGCACTCGTCTAAGAAACTTCCAAAAATTGTTTTTTCTTGATTGTTGTCAAAAGAAAAGGTTGAGTACAAGTATAAAGATCTCAATGCTGGCATTTCTGTTATCCCAGCTATTTCAATAAAAAGTTCTGTGACAATATGCAAAAATTCTAAATATTTCAGGCCATAGAATGAGTACCTTGGTATGTACCTGAGTTTTGGTGCATCAATGGTAAGCCATTCAAGGTTGTTTAAGGCTGAAAATCTGTAATTTGATAAGGAAGTCATGACAGTTAAATGAAGATTCAGGGTTTTAAGTGAAGGGGAGGTATCAAAGTGAAATGCCTGAAAGTCACTTGCTTGAAGATTTTCTATAGATAGATGCATTAAATTTTCATGGAAAACACCTTTTTCAATTGATAAAATGAGAATCTTCAGAGTCACGCTATAAAGATTAGGATTATAAAAAGTACCAAATTCCAAATGATCAACAATATAGTTCCCAAGTACAAGTGCAGTTGAGGATGTAGTTTTGTTAGTGATGCAAGGCAGTATTTGGATGTTACCAGTAATCGAACATGTATATGATGATAAATAGGGGTCATCAGAACATTGGACCATATCAGTGTCATTACTGTCATGGCAACTTCTTGTGACAGATTGATTTTCTTTCACTTGATTGTCTTTCATTTGATCTTGAGTTATTTCATCCTCGTTTTCTTGATTTTTGTATAATTCATCTTCTTCCTTAACATTTTCTGTAGTTGTTACAAAATTTGTTTCATTAGAGACACCTATAAGGTTGCTGTTCAAATCGCTCGTACTTTTGGGACACAATGTGAAGCTATTGTTACTGTCTGCTGGTATGAGGTCTTTACAGTTGGACACACCTTCATCAGAAAGTGTTGCACTGTCATATCTTGATGAAACTTCAATTGTAGCATTGCTGCATGTCAGTATGAAGAATAATGTAAAAGATATTAAATTAATCATACCTTGATGATAATATCTCATCTTTTAAAAGTAATGCAAGAAATCAAAAGGCAAGAAAATGATCCACTTTTAACCAGTTAAGAGCAAGAAATTGAAGGCCCGGTTGATATGCATACAACAATATTCCTGAATATAATGCTGGCACAACCAACCTTGATATTTATAATCTGTACTGTGTCCGGCAAATTCTCTCTTCCTGTTATTTAAGGTAATGGAAGAAATCCAACCCTGTGTTACTATCATATTGCACAACTGCCACCTAATTAGTCGGTATAAACCGGATGTTAAATTGGGCTGAGATGGTGGCTGAAATCCATAGGTGCCATGGCAGCTGGGTAATTAAAGGAGTTCTCGTTGGAGTTGACTTTTCCATGGAATTTTCCTTTATTTGGTTACATGATGTATGACATATGACAAATGGTAAATACTACTCTACAATGACTAAAAATGGCTTCAGCAGTACTGACATTTGTGTTTATAAGTGGTCTTGAAAGTCGTTTTGCATAGTTTCCCTTGTTTTTGACATTGTCCCAGTGTTTTGATTTCCTCGTTTAATTCTGATACAGAGCTTATCTAACTCATTAGTATGCACCTTCTGTGCAAATGTGAGAAACTGGATGGCTGTAGGAACAAAGGGCAACTGTAAGATGGTTTATTTGTAGTCCAGTTCTTGGTATTTGAAAAAAAAAGTGAAGATCAGTGAGGGCTGTGAGGCCATGCATAATAGTGAAAGAGCTGATTCTGACTACAACATAAGACAATATTTATTTATTTCATACTCTCACAACATCATTATTGTGAACATACATAAATAGACAGTTATATTGTGCGAAAAAAAAGGTCACCCGTTTCATTTCAGTGCAGCAGGAAAAGTCAATGTCAACTTTTTGTATAAGCTTAGTGACTGTACACTCTACTAGTTCACTAGCCTTGAGATCAACATCAGATAAAACACTAAACCAGTAACAACTATATTTTCAGTTTCACACTGACATACTGCTGCATTATTTCTTTGATAGTTTTCACACTTCTCTGGCATGCTATCAATAAAGATGTACAGTGATTCTGGTCTTTGACAAGCGTTATTGGTGCTGAGTTCAGCTTTATTATTGGGCTGTAAACAAGGACACGCTTTGATTCTTTCATCAAGAACTATCCAAAAAAATTGACCTATTGTTGACCACCTCTGCGGATTGGGTATTATTACGTCCAGTTGTTTCAAGGGATTGTCACTGAGGTCAATACTTTCCAGTGAAATCAACATCTCCAGTGATGCTTTTGCAACATGGAAAATATTGTTCATTCTCAAGTCAATGTTAACCACATTGCGATAGCTCAGAAAACTGTCAGTGTGTATCGCAACAATTGTGTTATTCGGAAGGTCCAGAGATAAAATCCTTTCTCCAGTGGCTTGTGGAATTTCTTTTAAGTTACCAGCAGTTATTGACAGGTGTACAAGATTGGGTTTGTCAATCGTGGCCACTTTTACCACAAAAGCAGGCATTTCCAAGTTAATTAGAGTGATGATATCCAGGAGAGGACAATTGGTTAAAAAAGATTCAAAGAAGGTTTCGTGCTCACAGTCGTAAGACGTAGAATACAGGTATAACGACCTCAATGCTGGTAGTTCCATAATCCCACTTATTTCACCTAGACAGCCAGCTTCGATACTCAGCAAATATAAAGAATCCAGTCCATAGAATGAGTGTTTTGGGATAAATCTGAGTTTTGGAGCTGTTAGGCGGAGTCTTGTAAGTGATCCTAAGGCCGACAATCCATAATCTGATAAGGAAACCATGACAGTTAAATGAAGATTCAAGTAGTTTAGGGAAGGAGCGCTGTCAAAGTAAAATGTTTGAAAGTCAGTGGCTTGAAGATCGTCTATGTGCAGATTATTTAGATGATCATTGAAAACTCCTCTTTCAATAGATAAAATGGGGAACATAAGTCCCAAGCCACTAAGATGTAGATTGGAAAAGGTACCAGATGCCAGATACTCGACAGGATAGTTTCCAAAAATATCTAAAGATGAGGCTAAAATGTGATTGTTGAAGCAAGGCATTATTTGAATGCTGTCAGTAAGTGAGCATGTTTGTAATAGGCTATCAGCAAGATAGGGGCATCTCACCAAATCATTGTCCTCGCTATCATGGCAGCTTCTTGTGACATCTTCTTCTTCTTTCCATTCACTGTCTTTTCTTTCATCCGATCTAGTTAGATTTCTGGACAATTGATCCTTTAAAGTATCTTCAATATCAATAACAAATGTCGCATTACCATCAGCGCCATCTATACTTTGATTGTCTTTCATTTCATTCTCTTTAGTTTGATTTTTGTACAATTGATCTTGTACAGTATCTTCAAAATTAATAACGAATGTCGCATTATGTGCAGCGACATCTATTGTTGTATTATCTCTGGTGTTGTTTCTGTTTGTATCATTATAACACAATGTATAGCGGCTGTTACTAGCGGCTACTACGACGTAATCACAGTTAAACTCCTCTACATCTGAATTTGTTGTATTGTCATATATTGGTGGGACTTTGGTGGTTGCATTGCCAGATGTCATCATTGTCAGTAAGAATGATAAAGTAATCAGATCACAATGATAAAATACCATCTTGTATAAAGCAGGAAAAATTGTTCGAATTGCAAATGTAATAAATAATTGAGCGAACATTTAAAATATAATCCTTGTTAACGAATAATGTCGCTTCTCATGGTGCCCTGATGAACCAAATTATGCGGTGCTAATGATTTGCAACTGTGTCTTCCAATTTACTGTCCCCCTTTTAAATGTGGCAGAAATCATATTCAAAGTCAGGGTCATGTGTTACAACAATCAGTTAATTGGTTAATGATGAAAGTACTCAATGAATATAAACTGATATTATTAATCAGGATAATTATTTGGGGTGTGGCAACTCATGCAGTGATGACAAACTATAGTAATGGTAATGTAATCTTTAATCTCACTAAGTGTTGTTGTTGCCACAATTTGTTTAGCTAGTGCAATTCAATTTAAAGTCATTATTATATTTTCAATTTACTGACTGAGAATGGGGGGGGGTTAGCTCAGTTGGTAGAGCACTCACTTGCCAACTGCTGGGTTTTTAGATTGAATCCTGCTCTGGTCGGGTTACCTGGACCAATGCGCATATAGTTTCAATGCTAAGTGAGTTCCATTTGCATGGCCACTTTGCAGCATGTCTATCACCAGATGGCTCCCTTTCAGTACCTAAATTTAGCTTTCAAGTATTGCCATGCAGCAGAATCAAACCCTGGACCTTAAAATTGCAAGACCAGCATGCAATCCAGTCAGCCACTGAGGTACATGGCTTTGCAGTGTGAAAAAAAATCTTCACACCAATGGGGATCATAACATTATGGAATCTTTAATCAATTTTTAATAGCAGGACTGGAATTGGAGGGATATAGAGTAACTTGATTATGCACATTTGAGAACAGCAGAAGAAGGTGGAATGTTCTTTTGAGGCCTCCATTGCCTGTCATGCCTGATATCAGCCTTTTAACGAAGTGGCTTATCAGAGACTTGCATCATGACAGTAAAATGTCGCTTCCTAGTCCTAGTTAGCTCTAGATGCAGGCCAGCACAGAAATCCCACCGAACGCTGTCCTGCTACCCAAATTCATTTCCCCCTCCCAAAAAGTGGTGCACAAGGCTGGCTGAAGAAAATCATTTTTTTGCTATATAGGGCAGTTTTCTACGTGCAATGTTGGTCAACCGTTTCAATTATCCTTTACCTCATGGCTGTACCCGAGTGATTGAGTAGGAATCATAGTAGGGACAGGGAATATAAAAGGCATTACTTTCACTTATACCTACTTATAGTCAAGTCATTTTTGTTGTGGCAGTAAGTTTTTGGCTGATAATTAAAAACATACCTTACTTGTGACAAAAATACTTGTCTTTTCCTGGTCCTGACATCTTGACCAAACAGTGTCATAAACATTAGGAAGTATTGGCATGTTGTAGCTATAGTTTTGAGGTATTCCCATTGGAATAACATTGCGGTCAACACAGCTCAAGAAGCCATTTTCTTCTATTGCAACTGTTGTGATGTCACCATTGTTTCAGTGATGTCATAGAGCCAACAATGCTAATGACGTCACAACAGAAGGCTAAAAATAGAGGACACATACTTAATCCAAATCATGCTTGGTCATGGTGTTTTCAGTCTAATAAACCAAAAATTAAACATCAGAATTAATCATGGATTGTTTCATTTGCTAAAAACTTACTGCCAAAATAAAATGTCTTGACTTTAGTACTATAATATATTTTGGAAAACAATGAAATTGAAATAACATATATTTATTGGTAAAAGGTTAAACATTTCATAGTCATATGACAAAAAAAATATATGATTACATATATATATTCTCAGGCTTGCTCACCTTTGACAAAAGTTTGATGCACCATGATTTGATTTATACATTACTCTTTGGTGTTTTCATGTTTGTTTCTCATAAATATATCATACAATATCATTAATAAGTAATAAACTTTCAGCTGAGTGATTTTTCTTTTCTCTTTTATCCTCCTTGGTTTCCCTGGTATAGGCGTTGAACTCTTCGGCTAAGACGGGTAGTTATAAACGCAACTGGGCACTGAAAAATATTTAAAAACAATTCGAAAATGGAAAATTTATGAGAGTGACAGAAAAGAATGACAACCACTTTCAAGACCTTCTAATAGAAGTCATACTCAGTGGTAACCACTAAATTTGAAAATTTGATATTTAATTTACAAGTCATTGGGCCATCTATGTTGCGGCAAATTAGTTTATATTACATAGACTCGTGTGGTATAAATGACGGTCACAACAGTGTGACGCAACCTCAAAGATATGATGTGAGCATGCAATGTTGTGGCAACATTTCACAATGTTGTCAAAGACCACTATGTTGTGTTCACGTTGCGGCAACATATATATTTCTACATGATCAACATGTGTGGCATGATGTGCCCTTGTACAGTTGGCTCTGTCTTGTGTGATTGACAGTTTGCTGCCAACTTTGGTCAAAGAGTTTTGGTCATGTTAGTAATTGAGAACTTCTGCTAATACACTTCTGTTCATAAATATGGAATATTTTCTTGGGATAAAAAATGGGTTCTTTACATATATATACCATCAAGAACTTGTTGCGTTAACACCCTTCTATTACTCAGGGCAGTCTTAACAGGTTGACTATTACATATTTAGAGGGGGGAGGGGGTTTGGAATCTTCCTTGAATGGATTTTTTTTTCAATTTCAAGAGTTCTGTCAAAAACCCAAAACTTACAGAAACATATTCCATGAAAACTTCTGCTTCCGTCATTCAAATCAAAATTAGGAACCGCGGCACACCAAATGTCACTGGCTTCGTGTCTTGTGCAGTAGTGATGAACTACTCCCAGCACTGTAAAGGGAAACACACATGGGTGGCCTCCAGGGATCAAAATCGTGGCTGAAATTGCAAAAATTCTTGTTTTAAAAAGCTGGTAACTCTGCCCATTATATGCTAATCATCTTGCAGTTGTGGATCATAAATTGATAGATTTTAAGTTTTTTTAAAAGCGAATTCAGTTGATTTTGCAACTTCAAGTTGCTTAGAGTTCTTTGCGGATTAGCGGCCTAAACAGTTTCAAAATTAACTTTCAACTTGGACTTGTGATGTCACAGGCTTAAAAATGTTTTTACGATTTGTTTGTATCAGTTATGGTTTAATCAACAGATTCAGTATAGGTGTCAATAACAAACTAATTTAATTGACAAAAGGTACTCATCTAATAAGAAGATTAGGAACCCAACAGGTAACTAGGAATGACGTGGCACAGCCAGTTTGCAAGTTGAAAAGAAGAAAAAACATTTTTCTAGTGGACCGCCAATCTGCAAAGAGCTGCAAGGAAAGCCCTGCATTGCCTGAAATGTAAACTAAACAGGGCTTTTTCACCACATGAAAAACGCATTGTTTACATTTTCCAAGGAAATATACTTCATATATTGCCATGAGAATAGCAATTAGGTCAATTTTTCAACAAGAGTGTGTTAAATATGATTGAAATCTATTACATATATGCATTATTTTTAATAAGATAGCTTTAATGAACAATCTGTACAACATCTTCTCTACTGGTGGATGGATGGATGGATTATCGGGGCTTTACGTCCTGCATTTATGCATTGAGAAGATTAATTGACAGGAGGAGGACACAGCAATGAGATGGAGGATGATTGAAACAGCCGTCAAATATAGGCCCAAGTGAGCCATGGCAAGAGTTGGACTCAAACCCTGGACCCAGGGATTGGCAGCCCAGCATGCTACCACTAGGCCAACCATCCCCCTTCTTCAGATAATGAGAAGAAAATTATAAAGTAAAAATCATATTACTATTTCAGTTTGGAAATAATTTCCATGTGTACCGAAATCGGGCAGCCATGCCAATGCTAACTTATTATCGTTTTCATAAAGATGTGTTTTTTGAAAACCACGTTTTGCAGTTGAACCGTGACATCATCAGATTATCTATGAATGTGATTGGTCTAATTTTCAACCTGTGAGATTCATATTACTTTGGATGTAATTGGTCTAATTTTCAACCTGTGAGATTCAGATTACTTTGAATGTAATTGGTCTAATTTTCAACCTGTGAGATTCAGATTACTTTGAATGTAATTGGTCTAATTTTCAACCTGTGAGATTCAGATTACTTTGAATGTAATTGGTCTAATTTTCAACCTGTGAGATTCAGATTACTTTGAATGTAATTGGTCTAATTTTCAACTTGTGAGATTCAGATTACTTTGAATGTAATTGGTCTAATTTTCAACCTGTGAGATTCATATTACTTTGGATGTAATTTGTCTAATTTTCAACCTGTGAGATTCAGATTACTTTGGATGTAATTGGTCTAATTTTCAACCTGTGAGATTCAGATTACTTTGAATGTAATTGGTCTAATTTTCAACCTGTGAGATTCAGATTACTTTGAATGTAATTGGTCTAATTTTCAACCTGTGAGATTCAGATTAAACTTTGACGTCACGGTTAATGACAAAGGAGTTTAAAACTGCCAGGCAATGTTTTTTTTTACAACTACAAAAAACTACTTCTATGCATTGATCAGTTTCGTGCACTCTTTACTTAATTTGGCAAACACTCTAAAAAATGCCGGGACAAAATTGGTTTTTTAGATTCAAAATGGATTTTTGAAAAACCAAATTTCAATGCAAAACCAACATGGATTTTTAAAGAAATCCATGTTGCTTTTTTGCTTTGAAATTTGGTTTTTCAAAAAATCATTTTGAATCTAAAAAACCAATTTTGTCCCGGCATTTTTTAGAGTGAAGTTTTGATAGTTCTTACCATTCATGTACCTGCAAAAACCCCAATTGCCATCTACGTCTTTACATGTCCCGCCAGTCCTTGCGGCATCGTTCATACATTTGTGATGAGTTACGCCACTATCGTCAATGAAAGGAAATCGACATCTGACATCTGGCACAGCGTTGGATTTCATGGCAATCACTAAAAACAGACAGAAAAGAATAGTAGATGATTTCAGCATACACGCAAGGCCCAAGTTTGTCTTACTCTTTGCAGTCGCTCAACTAGTTCCATCATAGTTGGTAAATAAAACCCCCACCGGACTCCTGAATCTCACAATTTACATGACATTGTGTAACAATAATAAAATAACCCGGCATCTCTGAGATTCGATCCCTCTTGAAATCTTTATCTTAAAAAATTTGTGAAACATTAAACTTTGCGTTATAAGCACCGTGTATAAATTTACTGTGTCAGGAGTCTGTACTGTCCGAAAGTTCTGGAATAGGCCTAAAATTTATTGAACATGTGCTGCCACTTGGGGAGCAATTTTGCAAGCTCTAGAAAATGGTCATCAGAAAGTAAGGGTGAGGTCACACACCTTTTGTCTGAAAGAAACCACGGCTGTTCTGAAGTTTGCTGATGGCCTTGTCTACTTTGACAAAAAAACATGATTCTCTTGTCTTTAATAGTCATATAGGCATTTATTTGAAAAGTGGGGCCAAAAAGGTCCCCAGGAGCAAAAAAGTGAATATCTGAAATGCGGTAGTCTGATATAGCAAATGTTTAGTCCAAGTGGTCCCTGTTACGGAAAAAGTCATTTTAGGGTCAACAGGTCACTGGATTTTTCATGAAAATTCACTGAAAAATTAGTAAATTGGTCACACAATAGTCACAACAGTCACGCTAAAAAACCATCACAACAGTCACAGAAGACAGTCACTTCAGTATTACTTTGGTTAACATGTGTTGACATGAACGGTAATGACAGAACCCTGACCCTTCTACAATTTAGGGCTTCACATACAGGCTTTTTTTTTAAATAATGTGACCAAAATGGTCCCCAGTGACAAAAAAATAAATCTTTGAATCTAGACAATCTGTCATGACAGATGTTTAGTCCGAGTGGTCCATGTTGCAGAAAAAGTCATGTTGGGGTCAACAGGACTCTGGATTTTTCATTAAAATTAACTGAAAAATTAGTAAATTGGTCACACAATAGTCACAACAGTCACGCTAAAAAAAACATCACAACAGTCACAGAAAACAGTCACTTCAGTATTATTTTGGCTAAAAGCTGCTGACATGAACAGTTACGACTGTACCCCACCATTCAACAATTTAGGGCATCACAAGTAGGCTTGTTTTAAAATGAGGCCAAAATGGTCCCCAGTAGCAAAAAAATAAATCTTTGAATCTCTCCAGTCAGTTAATGTAAAAATTAAGGCAAAATTACCATAAATCTGAATTACTCAATTTTCTGTGAACTTTAAAGGCACAAAATAATAATTTCCTTTAAATATTCATGAAAAATAACATTTTTTGTCTCAGGCTGGAAATATTTGTGCTTTCATGCAATTTCAGTCAATTATAGGCCTATAAACATGATAAATAGCCTATAAAGAGCCATATTTGGCACCCACCCCTGGAGCCACGCTATGGCAACAGCTATAACAAAACTAATTTTTAATATTGTTTTCTGAGGCCTCCAAAAACAATTATTTGGAGGGACAATTTTGAGATAGCCCTTATTTTGGCTAAAAACAGGCAAAACGTTGGTTTCCCGCCAAAAACGAGGCTGAAATTTTTGCAGGAAAAGCAGTTTTTGGCTATTTTTAGATCAATAAGGGGCTAAAAGTCACATTCCTAAGTCTGTAGGTTGGAAATAACACTGAAGTGACTGTTTTCTGTGACTGTTGTGATGTTTTTTTTAGCGTGACTGTTGTTCTTAAAGGGAATCACTTTATTTAATCAATAATAGTCCCAGTACTGAAAGTCACATTTCATGGTCTGCAGGATCCCAAGTTGTCATATTTTATTTGGAAAAGGAATGGTTAGTCATTTAATCACCATAGTCACTGTTACAAAAGTCACATTACTTAGTCTGTTGGTTTGGAATCAGTCACATTCTAAAAGGGAATCAAGTTATTTAATCAATAATTGTCCCAGTAATGAAAGTCACATTTCATGGTCAGCAGGATCCAATGTTGTCATATTTTTTTTGGAAAAGGAATGGTTAGTCAAAAAGACAAAAATATCTCCAGCGCGAGACAAAAAATATTAATTTTCATGAATATTTTTAAGAAATAACCATTCTGTGGCTTAAAACATCGCAGGGAGTTAAATAATTTGGAATTTTTCCAATTTTTGCCTAATTTTTACATTAAGTCACTGGAGTCTAGACAATCTGTCATGACAGATGTTTAGTCCGAGTGGTCCATGTTGCAGAAAAAGTCATGTTGGGGTCAACAGGACTCTGGATTTTTCATTAAAATTAACTGAAAAATTAGTAAATTGGTCACACAATAGTCACAACAGTCACGCTAAAAAAACATCACAACAGTCGCATAAAACAGTCACTTCAGTATTATTACGGCTAAAAGCTGCTGACATGAACAGTTACGACCGTACCCCACCATTCAACAATTTAGGGCATCACAAGTAGGCTTGTTTTAAAATAATGAGGCCAAAATGGCCCCAAGTAGCAAAAAAATAAATCTTTGAATCTAGACAATCTGTCATGGCAGATGTTTAGTCCGAGTGGTCCATGTTGCAGAAAAAGTCATGTTGGGATCAACGGGACTCTGGATTTTTCATTAAAATTAACTGAAAAATTAGTAAATTGGTCACACAATAGTCGCAACAGTCACGCTAAAAAAAACATCACAACAGTCACAGAAAACAGTCACTTCAGTATTATTTTGGCTAAAATTTGCTGACATGAACAGTCATGGCAGTACCCTGACCCTTCAGCAATTTAAGGCTTCACATATCATGCAATAAGCATTTCCCTGTCAGCATGCCTCGGTGGTCCAACGTCGGCCCAGCGTCAGTCCGATGTTAGTAGCATCGGACCAGCTTCGGGCTGACGTTGGACCGCCGAGGCACGCTGATAGGGTTATCTGAAAAGTATGGCCAAAATGGTTCTAAGGAGCAAAAATTAAATCTTTGAATCCAGATAATCTGATATGTCAGTATCTGTGTTTAGTCCAAGTGGTCCCTGTTACAGAAAAAGTCTTTTTGGGGTCAACAGGTCACTGGATATCCAATGAAAATTCTTTAAAAATTTGTTAGATTGTCACACAATTTTAGTCATGATAGTCACAGCAAAAGAGAGTCACAACAGTCACAAGAAACAGCCACAGAAAACAGTCACTTCAGGTTACACATTGGCTAAAATAGAACCACAGGGGCATATCTATAAATGACCTGGGAGGGGGGGCGCATTACATGGGTTGAATACGGGGCACTCCGCGGCTATTCCAATCTCTTCCATGTTAATTTTAATTTTTTAATACGCCACTGTAGAACCACATGCATGAACAATCAGGCAAAAATAAAAGGCTAGTATTTTGCTGTGGTCACTTTAATAGTATCTAGAAATGACCTGAGAGGGGGGGGCATTACATGGGTGGCATACGGGGCGGCTTTTCCTATCTCTTCCATCTTAATTTTTGTCCGGGGGTGGGGGGGCCATGTTAATTTTTGGCCGGGGGGGCCATGTCCCAATGACATTACTACCATGAATATGATGATGAAATAATTAGATTTATTTATGGAAATAATTTTGAGAATTTGACTGATTCCAAACATACAGACTTAGAAATGTGACTTTTGTAACAGTGACTATGGTGACTAAATGACTAACCTTTCCTTTTCCAAATAAAATATTATGACAACGTGGGATCCTGCAGACCATGAAAATTAATGTGAATTTCATTACTGGGACAATTATTGAGTAAATAACTTGATTCCCTTTTACAATTCTTGAGAATGTGTCTGATTCCAAGCCTACAGACTAAGTTATCTGACTTTGTTACAGTGACTATGGTGATTAAATGACTAACCATTCCTTTTCCAAATAAAATATGACAACATGGGATCCTGCTGACCATGAAAATTAATGTGACTTTCATTACTTGGACAATTATTGATTAAATAACTTGATTCCCTTTTACAATTCTTGAGAATGTGACTGATTCCAAACCTACAGACTTAGAAATGTGACTTTTGTAACAGTGACTATGGTGATTAAATGACTAACCATTCCTTTTCCAAATAAAATATGACAACGTAGGATCCTGCAGACCATGAAATGTGTCTTTCATTACTGGGACTATTATTGATTGAATAACGTGATTCCCTTTTAGAATGTGACTGATGCCCAACCTACAGACTAAGTAATGTGACTTTCGTTACAGTGACTATGGTGATTAAATGACTAACCATTCCTTTTCCAAATAAAATATGACAACGTGGGATCCTGCAGACCATGAAATGTGACTTTCATTACTGGGACTATTATTGATTAAATAACTTGATTCCCTTTTAGAATGTGACTGATTCCCAACCTACAGACTTAGAAATGTGACTTTCGTTACAGTGACTATGGTGATTAAATGACTAACCATTCCTTTTCCAAATAAAATATGACAACGTGGGATCCTGCAGACCATGAAAATTAATGTGACTTTCATTACTGGGACAATTATTGATTAAATAATGTGATTCCCTTTTACAATTCTTGAGAATTGATTCTAAACCTACAGACTTAATAATGCGATTTCGTTACAGTGACTATGGTGATAAAATAACTAACCATTCCTTTTCCAAATAAAATATGACAATGTGGGATCCTGCAGACCATGAAATGTGACTTTCATTACTGGGACAATTATTGATTAAATAACTTGATTCCCTTTTACAATTCTTGAGAATGTGACTGATTCCAAACCTTCAGGCTTAGAAATGGGCGTTTCGTTACAGTGACTATGGTGACTAAATGACTAAGCATTCCTTTTCCAAATAAAATATGACAACGTGGGATCCTGCAGACCATGAAAATTAATGTGACTTTCATTACTGGGACAATTATTGATTAAATAACTTGATTCCCTTTTACAATTCTTGAGAATGTGACTGATTCCAAACCTACAGACTTAGAAATGTGACTTTCGTTACAGTGACTATGGTGATTAAATGACTAACCATTCCTTTTCCAAATAAAATATGACAACGTAGGATCCTGCAGACCATGAAATGTGACTTTCATTACTAGCACAACTATTGATTAAATAACTTGATTCCCTTTTAGAATCTGACTGATTGCAAACCTACAGATTAAGTAATGTGGCTTTCATAACAGTGACTATGGTGATTATAATGACTAACCTAAATTTTTCGAAATAATTTTGAAAACATGACTATTATTGATCCAGACCATGAAATGTGACTTTCATTACTGTAACAATTATGACAGAGTAACTTGATTCCCTTTTACAATTCTGTTGAGAATGAGACTGATTCCAAACCTACAGACTAAGTAATGTGACCTTCGCAACAGTGACTATAGTTATTAAATTACTCACATTTCTTTTTCCAAACAATGTTAAAAATATCACTAATCCTAGATTATGAAATATGACTTTCATTACTGTAAAAATTATGATAGAATAACGTGATACCCTTTGACAATTCGGTTGAGAATGTTAGAGATTCCAAACATAATGACCATGAATGTGACTTTGTTGCTGTGACTATGGTGATTTAATAATTAGGCGTGCCTCATGCCAATTGTGCTGAGAATGTGACTGATTCTATTTCTAAAGCAGACCACGAAATGTGCCTATAATTACCATGATGATGAAATAACAAGATTTGCTTTTTGACAATCATGTTGAGAATGTAAAGTTCTGATTCCAAACATACAGGCCATGAAATATGACTTTCATTAATGCGAATGTGACTATTGTAACTGAGTAACTAGATCTGTCTTATGACAATAATGTTCAAAGAGTGACTACTTCCAAACTTACAGTTAATTATAGATAGATATGGTAAGTGCAGCCCTCTAAGCCCAGTTCTGGGCGCTCACGAGGGTTGATTGATGAGATGGGAGAGAGAGCGGGAGTCCTCAATATGTTACACATTTACCCCATGTGAGGGATCTTTTACTTGCCCAGCATAGACACTGATGCAAGGGGCCGCCAATTTAACGTCTCATCCGAACGACATCAAGCTGGGATTTTGCTCATGAAGGTATACTGCAAATTCTGGGTTCCCCGACCGGGGTTCGAACCCATGCAGGCAAAGACCTTCAGCGGAGCAGGCGGGAACCTTAACCACTTGGCCACCCAGCTGCCAAAATAGTGACTATAGAATGTGACTTTCATTAACATGACTATGGTGATTAAAAAATAAGTCTTATTGTATGACAATAATGTTGAGAAAGTGACTGTATCCAAACCTACAGATTATTAAATGTGATGTCCTACTAATAGTTAAAGGCGCTTGTTTGTGCTACCACTGGCTGTGACGTCGTGGGTTCGAATCCCACTCCTGGAACTCAATTTGGTCCGAGCCCATGGGACATTAAATGGAGGCAGGTTGTATCCAGTGTTCTGTGCTGGGGCAACTGAAAGACCCTGGCCATCCCTGAATTAATAGGGTATGTACCAGACTCACAGTCTTCTCATCGCTCATCATCATACGGCGGTCACCAAAAATGGAGAATGCTAAGGCATGGGAACCTTGGGCAATGTTCCCCTTGTCTCTGCCCATGGGCGCCGTACTATGGCTGCCCTGAGCTGTATCATTGTGGAAGGCTCACCACGAATTTCGTGCCTGCATTGCAGTGCATGACTGATAGTATATACAATACAATACAATACAACAATACTGTGAATATGATGATGAAATAACTAATCTGCTTTATGACAATCACGTTGAGACTGTGACTGATTCTTAACCTACAAACCATGAAATGTGACTATTATCTCTGTGACAATGATGATAAAATAACTAAATGTGTTTTATGACAATCATGTTGAAACCACCTACTTTCATAACTGAGACTACACTGATTAAATAACTAGATTTGATCTATGATAATCATGTTGAGAATATGACTTGGTGTAAAACCTACAAACCAAGACATGTGACTTTCGTTACTGTGACTGTGGTTATGAAATGACTAACCTTTTCTTTTCAAAATGATATTGATATTATGGCTAACTTCAATCCTACAGACCATGAAATGAAACTTTAATTACTGGGACAATGATGATTTTAAAAATAACTAGATTCCCCTGATATTGAGAATGTGACTGATTCCAAAAATAATACCCATGAAATCTGACTTTCATTACTGTGACATTTATGATAAAATACCTAGATTCCCCATTGACAATTTTGTTGAGAATGTGACTGATTCAGAACATACAGACCAAGGGGTCTGACTTTCATTACCACCTCCAATCCTACAGACCATGAAATATGACTTTCATTTCTGCGGCAATCAGGGTCCTAGATTCCTGGTCGTCCTGTCTCCCAAAAAGCCCAGGTTTTGGGAAGGACGACAAAGATTTATCAGTATTTTGCAATAAAATGATGAGATGGGTGCCCTGCAAGTAGTGAAGGATCCCCAAAATCTGACAACAGAATCAGACCCTGGGGACAATTATTTGGCTGTCTCTGAGAAAACCATGCGGGGGGTGAAACGTGGCCCGAGCCGGATCTTGACGAAATTTTCACCAAACGCCCTTTAGACACAATAATGAAGGTTGGTTAAGTCCATTTTTCTATGATTTCAATTTCTCCTTGATTTTACCCCACTTGAAAGTAGGGTGTCAAGTGTGGCGCAAAATTCCTTTAACATGGGTTTCAATGGGAAAACATGCCAACTTTAGCACTTTAGGAACCAGAGCGCAGCGCATGCTTTGAAAATTTTATGATGGAGGATGATTACACATGACTTGAACATTCTAAATTCACTTTTTGTAGCGTGGAACACTCCTTCATAAGCCGGATATAAGCATTTTTAGACAGCGGAGGGTGGCAAATTTCTTTGCGTTTCACAAAAAATGAAAAAAATACTAAAAATGTCATAATTCTGCTAAGACTTGTCCAAATTTGACAATTTTAGTGTCTAACTATATGTTTTGGGCAATTCCGCACCTCTTGGGATGATTTTTATTTTGATTGGAGGTCAAGGTCACTGCCTCAGGTCAAGGTCAAAGTCAATTTTTTCAGTAATTTAATGATATTTCAAGTTTTAGTCTCCGATATCTATCAAAAAGTCCCATAATATCAATGCTTATTCAGCTTAAACTGATTTTATAAATTTCTAGCTATATGTTAGTATCCTAAACTGTATCAAAAACCTTTTTTTTTTAACCATATGGGGCATTTTAAAATTTTCGAAATTTCATAATTTTTTCAAATTTCAGGTTAAATATATTTAAGATGTCCATCGATCATTGTGCATTAATAATTCAGAGTTCAATGGATTGCTGCTATTGCATAAGAGTTAAATAAAGGATTCTGCACCAGAAAACAGACCTTAGAATATGATATGAATGTTTTCAGCGGCCATTATTGAAAATTTTGTCACCTCAGTTAATGTCAAAACTAATAGAGATAACAGAAAAGTTGTTGTTTCTATACCTATGTTTTCAGGGTCAAGGAATAACACAAAAACATTTTTATCATTGTATGTTATGTAATATATGTGTAATTTGGCTGCCAAAACAACAACAAAAAGTATCTTTGCTGATATCTGCGCAGGTTACAGAAATATTGGAATAATTCTTAGGTCTATACCTATGTTTACATGGTCAAGGAATATGATACAGTAATTTTCCATGCTCTATAGATACGCTTTCAAGTAGGGGAGACCTGGGCATGTTGGTCCTATTCTTTATTTTTTGGCTCTCAATCAAAAAGATCCCTAAATATTTGAAAAATCTCTTTATTGACTGACATAGATCTGAACATCTGCACTACAATTTGTCACATCAAGCAGAGGACAGATGTTTGGCCGGATATCTCAACAACCAGAAGCCCCACAGGAGAAATAAACATACCTTTGTATAGCTCTGTTGTAATATGAATATCAAATTTCTGTGATATTTTGGGATCTTTGTCCGATATTTGCCAATTTATGATAATTTTAGTCCAATTTTGCACAATGTTGACATTTGTGACGCTACCAATCTGACATACAATGTGCAGACACTTCACAAAAGTGCACTGCAGCGCCACCCCAGGCTTAGTTATAGTCAAGTTGGTATCAGCAGAATAACCAATCTCATGGTGGTAATTTTATGGACAGTACAAACAATGCTAAATTTCTGTGTGACATACTGTAGCCGATTGCCAAACCAAGTAAATCTATCTTCAATAGTTGTGGAGAAAAATAAATTTGAATTTTTTTTTAATGGTCCAACATGCCCCAGACTAGGGGCACATTGGACCATGGTATAAAAGTCCACAAAAGAAGAAGAAAGTGAGGAAACACCACATTATATTCTCACAGGTCACAACACACACTTGTGTGTCATTGCAGGATGATTACATCGGAATATTTAACCAGATAATTTTAATAAGTCTTGTTTCAGCTAGAAAGGCTAGCAGATTAGTCAACTGAATTGATTTTACCCTCATATTGTACAGGAATGGCTTAGGTGCTCTATTCATGTTAGAAATTATTCAGCTTGCTTTTTGCCGATTATTTTTTGTCAGTCAATAGAGTTTACAATGCAACGTGCCCCGGCCATGCCTGTCCAACCTGCCCCATCCCAACCTCTTACAAAAATGTGCATGCCTCGTTAACAAGTTTGAATTTATACTCGGGAAACTTATATCAAACTTTACTTAAGTAGTGACAGTTTCAATTTACGAGACTTGTCTGACTTGATCCCCCATATTTTAAGAAGGGTAACCCAGCCATTGAGACTTGGAAAAAGTCACTTTTTATGCTGAAAATCAGGAAACCTGAAATAGAATTTACACTTTTCCTCCAATGCTCATGAAACATTTTGGCCAAAAGGCATACCACTAAAGGTTTCTATTGAGGATTTCGATAACTGCCAATGTTTTAAAATATATATATTGGGGATGGTCTAACGTGCCCCGAGGTCCAACGTGCCCCAAGGTCCAACGTGCCCCGAGGTTCAACATGCCCCGAGGTCCAACCTGCCCCGAGGTCCAACCTGGCCCGGTCTCCCTACACATGCAGTTGTCCTTCAAATGCACACAGTATCAAAACTTTTGCTTTCTAATATGCTAGTATAAAGGTGGACAGAATTGATAAGCATAGGGGAGAGCAGGGCACAGTGAGACGGCAGGCACAGTGAGACGGCAGGCACAGTGAGACAAAGCCCGTAGCGTCTAGCTGGTACTGTTTACAGATCAACCCTCTCTTGTATAGAACAAAAAGTAGGTAAGTGAAAGACTGTCCTATATCCTGAATGCCTACACAGCATATCGGGTGTGGAATTTCAATATTTTGGTTTTTAGCCAGAAAAATTAAATGATTTTGCTAAATGGCTTTTTGTTATAATTCCCAAGAAAAAAAAGTAAAATGCAAATCAATTGCCAGGGATTCAAACCATGATTATTTGTCTTAGTTTAGTGAGATGATGAACCACAATACAAGGCATCGGTCCGCAGGATTCAAAAATCTTATAAAGAGAGCTGCGTGGGGCACAGTGAGACACTTTGAGGCGTGGCACAGTGAGACATCACAGAATACACTCAAAACGACCTGAATATAATTCATAGCTCACAATTCACTATTAAAAACAAAATTCCTGCTGTAAACTACTGATTTTAGAGAGTCACATCCAAAGGGAAGCATCAGAAAGAATTTTGATCAGTATGTAACAGGTGCGGCAGGTTAAATAAGTCGTGTATGTGTCCTGTGCGATGTAGTTTCGAATCATGCTCAAACAAGGACCTAAAAAATCGCCTAGCCAGCTGCTTTTATAAGAGTACAGTAGTTCCTGTAGCAAAAGTTGATAGAACAACTCCGCAGGTCCTGAGGATCGGCGGTTATGGCAGCAGGTTCCCTGTCTCACTGTGCCCTGCCTGCTGTCTCACTGTGGCCCGCCCACAGGTTGGAACCGGATAGTGAACATGCGAAAAATGATAAAATACTTTTTTCTATAATCATTTCCAGCGGGGACTGCTGCTCTGATTGACGGTATTTCGTTATGCTCCGTAACTGAATTTAAATTTGAAGATGGTTACATAATGATTTTGACTCCGTTCTTGTTACATTCTTTCTTTTATTGTCAACATTTTTCTAGCTTTTCCCTTATTTTTGAGCATCCCAGATATTAGGTTTTGACACCCTAATTCTACAGGATACCGGATATCCTGCAAATTCCAATATCCGGCCAGATACCGGATACCTTGCCAGATATTCGTGCATCCCTATTTGTGTCTATAAATATACAAAACCAAAAGTACATATTTGTTCAGTTTTAAAGCCATGATCAGGCGAACAATTCAAGACAAAATGAAAAATATTATGTTGGGAAATTTTTGACGGATGTCAAACTCATTTAAATGCTAAAATGGTGCATAGAAACTATTTGATAAGACGTCTTTGCAGATTAGCGTCCCAACTTGTAGGTGAAATCATTTTCAAACTGTTCATGTGACGTAGGCAGGCCACTTTGCTGTGCATGTGACGTAGGCAGGCCACTTTGCAGTGGGACTTAACTGAGCCATAAGGAAGGTTGTTGATCACAAGAATAAGGAACGACCCTTTGACCCGTGCCGGAGAAGACTCAGCTGATTTTAACAAAAAGTTCCTGTAGGGAGCAGGCCAACAATGACACTAAGATTGTACAATGTATTAATTTCATCATCTTTAATTGTGGCAACGTCAAATATCACTTTTTTCCATTCCATCAAGCAAGCAAAATGGTAATCAAAAGATATTGTGTGAAGAACAACAAGGTTAATCAGTTTTGTGACTTGCATTTTTGACCATAGCTTCGGTGATTTTATTTGACACAAAAGCTTTGACTTGGCATTACTTGCCCAAGCGCAGATGGCACCACTTACTCCAAAATTATAGTTTAAGAGAAAAGCTGATGTAAAAATACACCCCTAAATCTCACACCGCAAAATACTTAATGCGTCCCATTTTCTATTGTGAAATTGTCCAATTATCAATGAATGTGTGTACTTGAAAGCATATTGAGCAGGGGATATGACCGTATCATATTCCCTGACCATGTAAACATAGGTATAGACCTAAGAATTATTCCAATATTCCGCAGATATTAGCAAAGATACTTTTTGTTGTTGTTGTGGCAGCCAAATTACACATATATTACATAACATACAATGATAAAAATGTTTTTGTGTTATTCCTTGACCCTGAAAACATAGGTATGGAAACAAAAGCTTTCTGTTATCTCTATTAGTTTTGACATTAACTGAGGTGACAAAATTTTCAATAATGGCCGCCGAAAACATTCATATCATATTCTAAGGTCTGTTTTCTGGTGCAGAATCCTTTATTTAACTCTTATGCAATAGCATCAATCCACTGAACACTGAATTATTAATGCACAATGATCGATGGACATCTTCAAAATATCTATCGTGGAATTTGAAAAAATTATGAAATTTCGTAAATTTGAAAGTGCCCCCTACGGTTAAAAAAACAAACTTTTGACACAGTGTAGGATACTAACATTAAGCTAGAAATTTATAAAATCAGTTTATGCTGAAGAAGCATTGATATTATGGGACTTTTTGATAGATATCGGAGACTAAAACTTGAAATATCATTAAATTACAGAAAAATTGACTTTCACCTTGACCTTAGGCAGTGACCTTGACCTCCAATCAAAATAAAAATCATCCCAAGAGGTGCGGAATTGCCCAAAACATATACTTAGACACTAAAATTGTCAAATTTGGACAAATCTTAGCAGAATTATGACATTTTTAGTATTTTTTCATTTTTTGTGAAACGCAAAGAAATTTGCCACCCTCCGCTATCTAAAAATGCTTATATCTGGCATATGAAGGAGTGTTCCACGCTACAAAAAGTGAATTTAGAATATTCAAGTCATGTGTAATCATCCTCCATCATAAAAATTTCAAAGCATGCGCTGCGCTCTGGTTCCTATAGTGCTAAAGTTGGCATGTTTTCCCATTGAAACCCATGTTAAAGGAATTTTGCGCCACACTTGACACCCTATTTTCAAGTGGGGTAAAATCAAGGAAGAATTGAAATCATAGAAAAACGGACTTAACCAACCTTCATTATTGTGTTTAGAGGGCGTTTGGTGAAAATTTCGTTAAAATCCGGCTCGGGCCACGTTTCACTTTACTGTACAACCTGCATGGTTTTCTCAGAGACAGCCAATTATAAATTTAATAACTAGATTAATTTTAACAATTCTGTTGATGTGACTGATTCCGAATCTACAGAGCGTGACTTTCATTACTGTGACTTTAGTGATTTAATAACTAACCTTTTTAACAGTCTCTAGGGGGTAAATAGCACAAAAGTTCCTGTGTTTAGCATTGCAAGAATTTATCTATCTATCTATCTATCTATCTATCTATCTATCTATCTATCTATCTATCTATCTATCTATCTATCTATCTATCTATCTATCTATCTATCTTATTTCCATCTATATCTACCTACACCTTGTGTAGCTTGATGTTTATATACGTTTCATTATAAAAAAAAACATATTTTCAGTATAATGGTTGCTTATCTGTAAATGTCAGTTTAACATAACTATGGTTTGTAAAAAATATCTGTTTCAGCCTAAGACAAAATTCAAAGGATTTTTCCAATTTTCTTTCTATGTGATTTTGGTACTTTTGTGTGTAAAACATAAAATTTAGCAAATGGTTCTTGACCAAATGATAATATCGAGAATGTGAGCTAATGTGACAGATTCCAAAAATAATGACCACAAAATGTGACTTTCATTACTGTGACTATGGTGATTAAAGAATTAGTCTTGCCTATTCCAAACTTACAGAGCCAGACGTTCATTACTGTGACTTTGGTGATTTTATTAGCTAACCTTTCCATTCAAAATAATGTTGTCAACTGACTCCTGGGTCTACCCCATACAGTGACTATGGTGATTTAGTAACTAGTCGTAACAAAGTACTTTCTGTAATTTTTGGTTGTTAAAACATTCAGATTGTACTGATACTCTATAGAAGTAGAAAAATATGTTACTGTTAATCATCACTTTTCTAATGTACCATATGATAATAGCAATTGCCTATCCTATGATTCAATAGCTGCCAGTGTGACTGTTGTGAGGCCAATTTCATGGATGGTTCTCCCAGTTAAGACCAGGGGAAAAGTGGTGAATACTCAAATCCCATTGGCTAGTAGCTTTCCCGCCTTTGCCTCTGATTGGTCCAGCCAAGGTGACTCGAAGCTGGAGTATTTTTAGTGCATTTTAATGTAACTTCAAGACTTTATAACTTGGTCATTATTTCAGTTTAAATTTTGGAAGTTTTGTTTTTGGATTTAGAGTGTATAAATCTCCTGTGTGTGAAAAGCAAATTAAGAAATGTTGAATAGCTAAAACGTTATTTGGGGTCCATGTTCAGGTCATTCAGTGAAACAGGTCTAATAGAGTGATCATTGTGACTATTATTCTGCATGATGAGTTAATGGCTGTCACTGGGACGTCCTCAAGACTTTGGTTTTTTTTGTACCAATGTATTTATATGTATAAAAAAACGACATATGCACAAGTATCCTCTCTTCCTTTCTAGATAGAGATAGATAGGTAGATAGATAGGTAGATAGATAGATAGATAGATAGATAGATAGATAGATAGATAGATAGATAGATAGATAGATAGATAGATAGATAGATAGATAGATAGATAGATAGATGGTTTTTTACATGTAAAAAAAACATATGCACAAGTATATCCTTTCTTTCTTTCTTTCTTTCTTTCTTTCTTTCTTTCTTTCTAGATTGATAGATAGATAGATAGATAGATACATAGATACATAGATAGATAGATAGATACATAGAAAGATAGATACATAGATACATAGATAAAGGCAAGAATAAATATAGCAATCAAGTATAGCAATCCAGTAGTAAAAATCAAATATGGCAATTTTGTCACTGTGTGACCAATTGACCATCAAGAATGGCAACCAAGAATTAACAGCAATTAAGAATGGCAATTAATGGCCATTTGTAATGGCAATTACTAATGGCAATTAAGAATGGCACTTGCAAATGGCAATTACGAATGGCAATTAATGTGAGCAGTGTTTTATTCTCTGAGACATGACAGTCACTGTACAATCACGACAGTCACACAGAAAGGTCACAATAATCACTCTGATGTTGGACTTAGTAATTTTTACACAATTTCCACAGCGTGAGGTACGTTACACGAACTATTACGTACGTTACACCACTTTAAGGGCTCACCACTCAGTTAATAATGACAGTAGAGATGTAATTAGACTTTTCTAAGTAAGGTGGGACCTAGTGCTACAAAAATAAAATATATTTGCATGGCTGAATGTGGTTTTAGTGGTGACAAAATACACTTATAAATGTCACTTTTTCAATAGTCACACCAAGGTGTGACAGTCTGCTTTCGGACCTTTACCCCCTCAGAACTAAGATTGGACGATTTTTCAAAAATCACCTGATATTTTTTTATTGTACCTGAAGGCATAAGAGATGGTGTGAAATATTGATTATTGCTGTGGGATGTTCTGGACGAAAATGCCAGCCTACCCAAAAGGGGTCTAAAAACCGGGGACCTTTTAAAACTCCATCTTTGGTGTTTTTTGAGCCTCTTACATTGGAAACTGTTATTAAAAGTGTCATTATATTTTTTTCTGATAGCCCTATGACAGTTCTATCAGAAAACACAATACCCGTAGAAATTTGATGCTTCACTTTTATCCAGTGACCATTTAAGTTTTGGCCCCACTTTTCAAATAAATGCCTATATTGTCTAAGATACTGAACAGAAACTTTGTGAATGTGCAATGAAATTGGAACTATTACCTGGAGCCATGTATATACAAAAGTCATTTTGCATCAGGCGGCAGCAGCATGCTATTCTCAATTTCAAGGGCCTGTGAGCCTCTCAACCACAGTCCCAAAGAGACAGACATATATGCCATAAAATATAGATAGATAGATAGATAGATAGATAGATAGATAGATAGACAGATAGACAGATAGACAGATAGACAGCTAGACAGCTAGACGGATAGATGGATAGATGGATAGATGGATAGATAGATAGATAGATAGATAGATAGATAGATAGATAGATAGATAGATATTATCACCCAAGCTTGTACATACAACAACTGATATACATACATACATATATTTACATAGAATAAATAGCATCTTACCATGACAGGGATCTTCCCTTTCACCTGCAATATTCAAAGTAAAGATGGCTCAGTTTGAGATAAATAAAAAAGGAGATTCATTATGTTCCGTTTTAATTATCAATACTAACGCCATCTACAAAATTACAACCGATTCTTACAAATACTCCAAAAGCTGAATATGCATAATGGGTCAAGATACTTCTACTTTGCAACATCCGTTCACAAAGATATAAAACATCACAGCAGAAATAATGAGCCGTAATCTTTAAAAACCTTTTCTAATTGTACTTTGCTATTGTTGCTAAATAGATGGATTAATAATGTTAAGTTAAACTGAGACTCTACACTTGACAATCAAATTTAACTGATTTACCTAGTTTTTTGCCATGTTTCGTTCCATTTTTGCCCGTGATGTAGCCCGAATAATTTGGATTGAGAACCAACTCGCAGTTACCTTCTCTGAAAATGTAATTACCTTTGCACTATCAAATATTTTTATAGAGTAGCAATTATGAGTCAGATAAAGGTCCGGACAGTGGACCAATAAAACTGAGTCTGTATGTAGGAGCCAGAGAAAGACTGTTGATATTTTGCTGTTCGACAATAAGAAGATGATGTCATTGCAGACCATGCTTTATTTATTTGAAATAAAATGAGTGGTCATTTTGGTTTTGAAAGGCATGCAAGTCGATGTGATAGTCACCAATGGTGCCAGAATAAGGGGCAGGTGTGCCCTTTCAACCTTGAAGACAAAACGTTTTTACTCCTAATTTAAACACATTATAGTTAGCATGATATAATTTATGTTGTTTTAAAATATGATAATCTTTTCGTTGTTATAACTTAAAACAATGAGCTATGCCAACTCAAAGAAATTGTGCAACCATTTCACTTAGTCATTTCACTTAACTCAAAATTCAAATTTTACGTGTATTAATTTTGAATAATAATATGAACTTTCATTTTCGTTTATTTTTCAGGGTATATCGATTACAATTTAAGCCTAAAAAAAAAAAAAAGTCAAGACATTTTATTTTGGCAGTAAGTTTTTAGCCAATAAAACAATCCATGATTAAATCTGAGGTTTAATTTTTGGTTTATTAGGATGAGTAAACCATGACCAAGCATGATTTGGACTAAATTTATGTCCTCTGATCCCCCAGCTCCATCATGCAGGCACTTACAATGCTAAATTCCTGCTGCTTTTCAGCACTTTTAGAGCTATTTTTAGCCTTCTGTTGTGACGTCATCAGCATTGTTGGCTCTATGACATCACTGAAACTATGGTGACGTCACAACAGCAGCAATAGAAGCAGTAGAAGAAAATGGCTTCTTGAGCCCGTGTTGACAGCAATGTTATTCCAATGGGATTACCTCAAAGCTAGGGCTACAAGATGCCAATACTTCCAAATATTTATGAAACTGTTTGGTCAAGGTGTCAGGAACAGGAGGAGACAAGTATTTTGGTCAAGAATAAGGTATGTTTTTAATTATCAGCCAAAAACTTACTGCCAAAATAAAATGTCTTGACTTTAATACTGATTTTTAAAGATTTGTTTCAAAATCTATTGACAATTAGCTCCAACAGCACACAGATGACAAAATGGCCGACTTGGAAATCTGCAAAAATCACGAAGAATCGCTTTGAACACTTACTTGTAATTGTACCCGAAACATTTCTGTTTTAAACTGCATTCTTTCGAACAATGAAGATGACTCCGGACCTTCACATGAAGAGAATTATCACTGGAGACAACTGCTTTATTTTCCATGATTGAATACTCTACCACAGAATTTGATGAACTGGCCAAAGCAAAAGTCAAAGTGATGCAGATGATCTTGAAGGTAGTACCAGCGCCTTTCATATCGAAGGGAGTTTCTGATAAAGGTTTATCATTTGCACCTGCAAGTGTGAGACCGTTAATTATGTGTAAAATCTTGTAATTGTACATGCGCTTGATATTACACCACTGTTGTTTGACTATTATAACATTTATACAGTGTATAAACATGGCATGATGAATCCACATTTATAATTGTCAATTTCTTCAGCGTTTCTGAGAGAAATTCCATTTATGGCAAAAATATGTATCCTATCATATCGCACATCAAATTTTACTGTATTTTTTCACAGTGAATTAGGGCAAGTTGACCTAACTTCAGCCTCTCACCCAACTTCAGCCCCCCTACAGAAAACTCCTTGTAATTAAATTTCGATGAGGCCAAGGTGCCAGTATTTTGGTTTAAAGTTATTGTTAATGTGTTTAGAATAAATTATCAAAAAGTTATGACCATCACAACAATGAATCAGGTATTTTACATGTTTTTTTGGTGGACCGCATTTTGCTTGTTTTGCGACGCGAATACAACGCGAAACGAAAAAAAGTTTGATAAAACGTTAAATCTGTCAGTTGGCTGTACCAATTCACCAAAGCAGGAGCAGCCCAAAAAAAGTTTCATCACAAGGAAAAATTAGTAATCTTCCATAAATTAAGGTTTTTTTTCAATATTTTCTACTTGATCAGTCAATGAATTAGGTGATTGATAAGACATGTCAATCTTACCTAACTTCAGCCCCCATGGTCCTAACTTCAGCCCCCATATGACCTAACTTCAGCCCCCAGTTTTCCCAAACTCCAGCCAATACATCTCACATGAGAAGTTTTTTTATTCATCCCTGAATGTCTTATCTATCTAAAAATTTAATTTTCAAAGCCTTTTTACATCTGGCATACTGGAATAGATCAGTTGCCTGAACTGGAGTTTAAAATAAATTTTTGTCCTCTTTCCGTGAAAACGATGACTTCTTTCCAAGCTTTTTGAAATACATTTTTGGAGCATTGATTTTTTTCAGACTGTCATGTTTTATATACAGGTAAGTAATTAAGGCCAAATTTAATCATTCTGCTGTTTTTTATGACAGAATATGATCAATTGGTTGAAGTTAGGTGCAGGGCTGAAGTTAGGTACACCCTAGGCTGAAGTTAGGTACAACACGGCTGAAGTTAGGTACATTTCCCACTAGTGTCTTTTGAACACATTTGCACTGCCTTATAAAGCATGTGGTGGTTTTTTTACAATATAGTCGTGAAGAGGAGTGAAGGCTGGAGTTAGGTCCACAGCTACAGGTTATTCCCATGAATAGCCAGCCAATGACAAGCGATCAAAACCAAAGTAGGCTGAAGTTAGGTCAACTTGCCCTATTCTCGTTTTGTATCATATCGTGTCGTGGCAAAGTAATAATTTGTCAAATAAAAACTTAAGTCAGTCAATACCTGTTGGAATCTCTTCCAGTCTGTTTCAAGGACGGTCTCCGGACAGAAAATGTGTCTTTGGACTTAAAATATTTATGATCAATATGTCTGAGCTGATGGTTATTGCTGGCATAAAGTTGACATTTTTGTTATAAGATTAATCAAAACCATGCTTGTGAATCAATTTCGTAGTGGCAACAGTAGCTGCAATTAACCGCTTTATTCGGATTCCTGATGTTACAGCCAAATAATTATTATTATCGCCCATGCTATGCTATGCATAGGGCGATTATGCTTTAGTGCTGAAATCTACTGAAGGGGCGAAACAACCAATGCTGTGGCCTCAACCAGCCCACTCTGGTAGTTCTTATCATATGCATAACACATTGATACCATTGTAGATGTGCACAACGGTTCGTATTTTCAGTTTAATTCAATATTAGAAAATTTACTATTATCAGTTTTAGAGGCTATCAAGGTCCAGAAAGCCTGCATTGTGGTGGCCATTTTCCCTTCCACAGGATGAGTTTTAGTTCTCAGAATGGCCACTGCAAGCAGTTCATTCAGATACATTACACAAGAGGGCAGCACCTGCAAGTCCTTTGCCACTTCCTCCCTTTGCACCACATTCTATTTCTGGGAAACTCAGCAATTCCTGCATCTCAGTATAGTTCATGCATCTTTCCAACTAATTATACAGGTAGCACGGGCTTATATTGTATCTACTTCATATTATTCTATTCTCTTCCCTCCAATCTACGGGCAACTTACTATATATTATATAAATCTGTTTTATATTTATGTAAATAAAATACTGGTTATAATATACACTCATGTAAACAAAAGATAGACATATAGATAGATAGATAGATAGATAGATAGATAGATAGATAGATGGATGCATGGATAGACGGATTGGCAGACAGATAGGATAGATGGATAGGATAGATGGATGGGATATACAGTAGGATAGGATAGATGGATAGTATAAACGGATAGGATAAACAGACAGGATAGATATATAGATAGATGGAGGAATGGATTGACAGATGGATTGATGGATATATGGGTTGACAGACGGACAGGACAGACGGATGGGATAAACAGATAGGATAAACGGATAGGATAAACGGATAGGATAAACAGATGGGATAAACAGGATAACGGGTAGGATACACGGATAGGATAAACGAATAGGATAAACAGATGGGTCAAAATTTGGTAAGCCTGAAATTCTTGTCTCCGATGTTTAACAATAATTCATGATGACAGAAAGGCACATGCAGGAACTCTTGATGTCATTTGTCATAGACAAGGATATTAGCAAAACTTCTGACACAAAAAATATGTTTAATGTTATTTTTATCCCATCAAAAAATAGCTTTGAAGTGGCCAACCCCCCTGAAAATGGCCTGTCTCCACCAACATTTTCTTTGAAAGATTGAATCATAAAAACTTGTACAGGATTCTGATTCAATTAAACTCTTTAATATATGGAGACTTGACCATCACTCTTCTAAAATATAGTTTCCAATTTCTGAAATAATATCCTGTATAAGAGCAGGAGGTTGTTGTGTCATTGTCTCCAATATTGGGTCATTAGCATCACACCAGTTTGGTTTCATAATAAAAATGAAAGGGACGCACATTTTGTGAGAAAACCTTGTGTCTGACATTGTCTGAGGACCCAAGAAAATAACTGCGCTATCTGTAGCTCTGTATCATTTGTGTAAACCAAAATATTTGAGTATTTCTGTTGGCATGTCGGTTGTCCTATCTTAATTTGTCATTAGCAAACGCCTTGCTGCTCTATTTTGACTGCATATTTCTGGACCAGAATCAATGTGAATATGCTTCTGGTGTTCATAAGATCCTTGTATGCACAAATTGCCAGATTGCAAGTTTTGCACTGGTCCCTACAAAGATTTTTATCTTAATTATCATTAGCATCACGCTGTCCTTAGCATCACAACAACAAAATGGCTTCTTTCCTTTACCTCACTAAAATTCTTTTGCAGGTGACAAGAGTTGAAATTGTGTTCAATATATATTATCAATTAATGTTTTAACAAATTATTACACAGAATTTTTGCATTTTGGTTGCATCTGACTTGCTTAGTTTGAATTTTGACGCTTCTCTGAGATTACTAATCAATTATGGGGTGTCAGTGACATTTTACCATTGTCTTGCACCTGAAATATGGTTCAGCAAAGACATTGGGCACTGGAGGGGTAGTGGAGATCATCTTTGTTATTCAGAATCCAAACTATTGGTGAAAAGAGTATTTTTGTTTCTGTTTGTAAATTTCTAGTTCAAGAAAATTTTCTCTCTTTTAAAATAAGTATTGGTCGTAGAGACCTGAAATATAGCTCAATGTTTGCAGAATAGCCACTTTCCCATACGTTGGTAATACATTCTTCAGCTCTAAGTGGTCCGGATTTCAAGTTATAGGCATACTGCTAATGACACACATATTCGATATTTAATTGACCAAAATGCATTATCTCAAAAATAATAGGTGCTAGAGACCTGGAACTTGGCCTAAAATGTTCAAGCTACCTGCCTAATCATTAGTAATAGATTATTTAGCCCTAAGTGGTCAGGATTTTTCAGTGATAAGTGTGAATTCAATGACAGTCAAAAAACATCACAGCTGTATTTATCACCTCATTACAGATCAGCAGAGCATTTGGGACCCTTGGACATGATAGTGCAGTGATAGCTGATTGTTTGACCTACCCAATGCCAACTTCAAAAGGCATTTCTGGACCAAAAAAATTTTCAAATTTTTTTCAGTTGAAATTTCAAGGTTTTCAAATTTTGACCCAGATATGATAAACGGAGAGGATAAATGGATAGGATAAACGAACAGGATAAACTGGCTAACGGATAGGATAAACATAGGATAAAACATGCGGGGCATGGGCGATGCTGTGCCATTATATGTGCTTGTTGCAAATGCTTGCATTCAGCGGTAGTTGTAAGCCTCCAAGACAAATTAATGTAGTTAATATGTATGTGTATATTCATATTATCACCAAGGCTTTAGAGTCAGAGTAGTGGACTCGGAGTTTTTTGGGTGGAGTCGAAAATCAAATAGGAGACTCCTGACTCCTAAAAATAATTAATTTAATTTATCACTGTTTACAAAAACACAGTTACAAAAATTTGAAATGTATCCCAAATTTTGCACAAACTTTCTAAACAAGTGTTCATGTACAAAATCATATGAAGGCTTCGTAGAATGAATTTTTTTCCCCTGTTAAAACCGACAACATTTGTGTGCAGCAATGGCGATAAGTGGAGTCGGCAGTCGAGTCGGCAGTGGGAGTCGTAATTCATGAGATCTAAGGAGTCGGAGTCAGAGTCGCTTTTCAGAAAGCCAAAGGAGTCAGGACTCAGGAGTCGGAGTCGGTTCACTTATTAGCCGACTCCAAAGCCCTGATTATCATTGTAATCTAGCACAGGTTTGGTCAAATAAGCTACATATTTATCTGTCTGTCCGTCTGTCTAGCTGTCACAACAAGCTGTATCCATCAAACTGAAATGAACTGTAAATTTGTCGTTGCATCTTGTGACATAATTAAGTGATGAGTGGTGACTGGTGAGACTCATTCCGTGACTTGTCGCAAGTGTAAAACATGACCTCACCTTAGTTACAGCTGATGAATGACAAGTGCTCACAGAATTGCACTGACATGTCACTTGTGAGGTTAAATCTCTATCCATGCCATGTTATTCTCTATGAATCATACACAATTTGTTGGGTTATATCCAATACTTCCAAAGCTATTAAAGTCACCGCTCGCTTATCAATGAGGTCACAAGTTACTCCATGACAAATTAATCTTTTCATCTATATCCTTTTCATCACTGTCAATTCACAATTTTCATGTTATTCCATAATAGTAATACAAAGTCTATCAGATCTGTTTGACACATTGAAATTATGTAAAATGCAGAATAAAGTCTAAGGCATGTGGGATTTGATTTTTTTTTAAATGGTATAGTTCACAATAGCGCCAATTATTGGCAAAGTTTATGTCTCCTGACGATATAAATGTATACCTTTTGTATGTGCTGAATATGTAAATTTAATTTGGCGAATGAATACATCTGTCTGTCTGTTTAGCTGTCTAGCTTTCTAGATATCTAGATGTTCGTCTGTCTGTCTATTTACCTCTTGAATTGTCCTCTTCTGAGCCTTCCCTGCCTCTTCGTCTGTCTGGTATCTTTCTCTCTCCGCCAACTTCCAACTTGCCTGCTCCCTCCCCCAGTTATTGGCAAACCCTTTGTTATACAATCAATGCTGACATTTACATTTTACAGGATAGAAATCAACTGTTTCGTACAGTAGTTTCATTAAGTTTGGGGAAAGAACAAGAAAAGAATGATTCACTATCAAATTTGATGATGTGTCATTATCATACCTTATCATACCTTTTACATATGTCATAGAAGTTGTTTGTGAGCTTTTGTGGAGTTTTGTTGATTATAAATAAATCGAGATTATAGAGCATCATATTGCAGTCATATTTTGAGTGCAGCTGAAATAACAGTTAAATCATGAGTCGACTCATGACACATCATTGCATCGTGACCAGTATCGGATGTCTCGAGGATAGCTTTATTTCTCGAATGTCCAATCCTTCGGCCTCGGGTGTCTTTGGGCCAGTATTGGAGGCCTCGGGAAAGGCAAGGCCACATTTTGATGGTCTCGGCCTTGGCCTCGGTCTCAGAGGCATGCCTCAGTCTCAGCCTTGAATGTCCCGTCTTCCACTGCTGGAACATTGATTATGACGCAAAAAAGCTTGTTTCCCTGCAGAACTTTTCTCTGTTACCTACTTACCTTGCGACTAATAGAATCACTGGTTTTCAGGAATAAATGAACAAAGCAAAAACATTAACAATAGAATTTTTATGAACTTCGTAAAAATTCTAACATTTCAAACATTTCTCAATGGTTTATGAATACGGGAGATCGGGGTTAGTTGGCACACTCATTTTAATTTTTGCTCTGGTGAGCAAACGGTACAAGACATTCACACCAAATTTTAGCATGTGAAAGTGAGCGTGTTTAACTCAATGAAGACTGAGCAAACAAGTTACTAGAGCACCCAAAAAACAAACTTCCTTAGCTACAGAATTATCGTATTGAAATTTTGAATGAATAAAGGTATGATGACATGTGCCAATAAACAGGGTATCAACCAAAAGTACCAGTTTGGCCAAAAATTTAAAATAAAGCTGATTTTACGCCAAGTTTCAACTAAGCCTGCGATTCAACTAACCCCGGTCTCCCCTACATTGTATTTGCATGCTTGCTCATAGCATGTCTCAAATATGCACAACTCAATCAGGCCTATGTTACTGCCAAGGAGAGATAAGTGATTATTTTCAGTGGTGTAATAGTCCAGTAAATTTGCCCTATGACCCTAAATCAAACTACATTGCAGCAACACTCTTATAAATTGGTTACAATGTTGATGTTGTGCTTATATGTTTTGTGGGTCTTCGGATGCATCACCCTTTCATAGAAACAAAGTGTCAGAAGTGTCAATTTGCCATTGACTTCTGTGCTGATTGGCTCAGCCCATTCATAGACTTCATTAGCTGCATGATAGATTATATTTTACATGTAGGCCTACATAAGTAAAGACTTATGCTGTCGACTGACACACTTTTTAGAAGGCTATGGTTCGTACAGTCCAGTATTGATTATTGAGAAATATCCAATTATGGGTATGTGCCCTTTTAATTATGATTTCAATAACTTTTCCTGGAATAACAATTATTTTAGGAGTCTGTTCTTCACTGAGGCTAAAGATTTACTGTCAGGCTTCCTTGATATCATCTAAGTTAATTATATTATTTTTCTAGCACTGTTAAACATGTTATGAATGTTTAAAAACAGATATAGATCAATAGGCAGTAATCTTTACAGCTGCTTCATAGTTATGGGGAAAGCTGAAGAGGACCCTGTGGGCACACGACGTAAACCCTGACGTTGCTAATTGGTGGAGGGCTGGTCTGTTGGTCATGTAGACATGTATGGTAGAGATTATGTTGCCACAACGTGAACACGGCGTCAGGGTTTTTTTACAACATTGCCACAATGTCGCAAGCTGACGTTGAACCATTGACATTGCGTCGCAATGTTGTGAAAACGTCGCCACAACATCCAATGCTAAGGTCACATCTTTGATGTTGCTTCCGAACATTGGGAGTTGAATGATTTGCTGTGAACAACAAATCATTCAAGTGATTCAACTCAGCGATGGAAATGGAAAACGTACGTCGGGGGAGATCTTGGCTGGTGTGGAAGTGGCACAAACATTCCAAAATTTCTAATTTCTGCCACCAGAGCAAAATTTCGGCTAATTTAGCTAAAAATACTTTGGGGGACTGAAATTTCACCAATGAAGCTGTAGCAGGGCAAAGCTATACCCTAGTTGTTTCATCAAGGGTGCTTGCTCCCCCAAGCTCCCCCCACTGATTCACTCATTCTGATCAATTAATCAATCTTGTATAAGGCTGATATATTAAGTTCAACAGGGGCGGACCAAGGTGGGGGAGGAATGTGATTCAATCGTTATTCGCAATCACATGTCAACACATATTTTTTGCCACAAAAATTCTAAATGCCGCACGTCTGTCTACAGCCCTCCCGCCCTGCAGCCCTACGGCTCTGCCGCCCTGTCGCCCTACCGCCATGCCGCCCGCACCAGTGATGGATCCGCTATTGTGTAAGACAAGACAAGCATGCAGACAATTTTGCAATGGCTGGAAATAGCTTGTTCAAGTTAAAGCCTTCTTGTTTTATTGTTTTTCGGAAGAATCAATTATGGCAAGCAAGGACATATATTGTTATTGGATTTACATTAAATTAATGAGTTAATGTCCAATTTGACAGTAATGATGACACTTCATATTTAACTTTTGAATATTTATGACTTTTTTTACATCATTGAGACTTTTGAGTGACTTTATCTGGCATTTATTATTCCAATTAGGGTATACACTTGGGATACCCAAAACACCATAGTCGATACATCCTTGTGTAATATCTAACAGTCATCTTGGTGCCAGAAATTGCACAATGCAATATCTGGCATTGGCCAAATACCTCTTTTGAGCCCAACTGAAGGATAATACCTGTGTACATTACTATGTTGCTATATTCTACAGTATTACAGCAGTGCTTTGAATATTGGGAATTTTCGCAAATAATTGTTGATGACAAATAAGCTAATTCAACGGGGTCAGATGGTCATTTCTGTAACATGGAAACTGGTAATGTTATCAATTCCGCGAATTTGGTATATTTTTACTATTTTATCTTTGTAAATCTGGTGGTAGCAGCATGGAGAAGTCAAAAATAATCCAAATTTGCATTGATCCGCTGTTCTTACAACCAGACCCAAAAATTTTAACCATGCCTTATTGGTTTGGTGCACCAGGTATAGTTCAACTATAATAGTTGAACTCGCTACATGCCAAATAATTGGATATTTTTGTATTGAATACTAATGTTAATTTTCATGATGCGGTAGCACCCTCTAATTTTTGTCCCATTGAGCTCAAATTTTTACTGAATTTTTTTTTCATATATCGAACAACTTCAGGGGGTGCCCCATTAACATTTCAAAACTTCACTTTTTTGCATCACCCTAGTACACACTTAGAATTTGGCCATGTTTAAAGCCAAAATGGTTTCTGTAAAATCAGATGAACCAACAGTTAAACCATGTATCTATTTGTAATTTTGCCATTAATGCTTAATTTGATGTGTACCTAAAATATTCAGACACTTTTGCGACTTTACTATGACATATAGCATCAGAACTTATTATATGCTTAAATTTCCACTAATTTAGTATTATGCCATACGGTCATTATGTAACATTCTTTCATTCAACAATTGTTATCAGAAAACCTGCTACTGTGTTCAGACTATGATTCCTGACAATTTGGTGACGATTGAGCAAGTGTTTAGTTTGTTATGATTGATCACAATGATAGCACCACGGTGAAGCATAGCAGCTGAGTGAAAACTAATGGCCATGGCTGTAAATCCGTCCAGATTTTATGAAAATTTCAAATTCTTAAAGATCTGATTTATCACATCACTAGTATACATACATGTGCAATGACTGGGGTTCCTGGCACTCAATTCTAATATGTTGGACTAAGAAGCTTTTTCCCTCACAAGATTCTGAGCATCTGTTTCTAACATATTGAATCGGTACCCAAATAGGCCCCCCCCCCCCTGGATCTGCCCTGAATTGTGTGCCCCCACTTGAGACCCAGCATGTTGAAATCTTACGCAAAAAACTGTGAGATCACTGCTTAGAAATTTTTGTTGATTCGGCATGAACTGATGCAAAAATCTAAACTGAGTGTCACCAGTTGAGGATTAGACCATCACATTCCTGATTCCGGTTCAAGTTAGAAAGAAAGATTTGGGCAATTCCATAAAGGTACGTCAAAATGTCATTGTGTTGGACGTACATCGTGTGAGTACGTACGAAACTATGACATTTTGCCTTGTAGCTCAGCTCCTAATGCACTTGGAGCTTTGGTTGATGTTTTGGTTGATGTCTGATAACCCTATTACCTGGCCTCGTCCCTTTTTAACAATGAAATAGCTGGTCATGCGTCATGAACTGGTCCATTTTGCGTTACAGGTCAAAAATGTCCCATTTTTCAGTTCTGTGATATTTTATCACACAAACATAACACTACTCAGTGCTTCAAACAGAACTTCATTATCTTTTATACTTTCCGAAATATAGACACTTTTGTAGCGATCACTCCCATTGAATATATGAAGATTTTTGGTTTTTGAAAGGGCTTTTCTCGAAATTGAGACTTTTTACCAAAACACCTGTAACTTTCTTATTACTTAACCAATTACAATGCGGTTTGTTGCGAAATTTTCATAAGAAGTTGCTTTAAGCACGCATATCAACATAATATTGCATAAATCAAATTTGTCTACATGAAATCCTCACTGCAAACTGCACTTTTTTCACTCAAAAAATTCTTGAATCTAACCTGCTACTTGTGTTTCTGAGTGAAAATCGCCAAAAAACATTAAGAAAAAAATACATTTCCTTTACCCTGGACATGTTCTGGACATCCTAATATGAGTAGCTCATCACACATATGACAAACTGACATAGGTATTCTTCTGGAAGACAGCTATAGTCAGTGGATCAACTGATGACAGTGGTTGGGGATTGGTATTCATAAGATGGTTAGATATAGATTCAGATGATAGATTTCGTATGTGCAGCCCCTCTGGTCACTCACACGGTTTTTTAGATATGGGAGAGCGGATGTGACTCTGCAACATGATGCAAATCTACCTCCATGTGAGGGATCTTTTACTTGCCCAGCAAAGACTCTTATACTTGCCCAGCAAAGACTCCTATACAAGAAGCCTCAAATTTACACCTCATCTGATTAACCACCAGCTGGGATTTTGCTCCTAACCAAGATTCAAATGGTTCAGTTTCATCAAACACATCATTTTGCTATGTGCTCCGTCTAGATTAATGGTGGATTTGCGAGGACAATTTGCTTAATTTTATGTGGGAAGTGCACACAAATCCCCAAATAAGATATCTGAATGGTGCACATAAACTGAAATAGCTATCTGGCAAAAACAAATGAGCAGAATAGTGCAGAGAGGCTGATTTCTTCATTTCATAATATCGCCAATCCGTCTCCGCCAATCCGACTCCGGCTCCACCCATGAAACTTCCTGACACGCTTCCACTCTGTCATGAATAACTTTTCAATGGGCAAAGATTTTTTGAAACCGACAACGGTTATGTAAACTAGAGAATATTTGCTTTCCAATAATATCAAATATACTAAAGATATCATTTTAGACGTAGTAGCAATGTTCTATTGAAAATTTTGTTTTTAAAATTCTGGTTACGGCTCCACTCTTTCAGTGGACCAGTTCATGACGCATGACCAGCTGAGGTGCACTGGTCGGGCCACACAAGCTGCTAAAGTGTCAAATCTGTAAATCGGACTTTACGGAATTGCCCGGCTATGAAAACGATGATAATAAAATGTTCAATGTAACATGAATTGGTCTTAAGCAACCAAAAATATCACCTTTTTTATTAACAGATAATATCATTGCTCGATTTGTGCAATGGTGAATTACACAATTATATGTAACTCAGGTAATTAGAATTATATTTCATTTGCGCTCCTGGTCAGGTGTTTCTTAATAAATGCACTACCAATTGAGGCCCTTGATGAGTTGACATTTCATGGTTCTGCTTTTGTCACATTCCAAAGGTGAGGATATCCATAAGGGCATGTTGGCACTGAAAAAAAAAAGAGTTAGTCATACGCCTACAATCTAATCTGTAGCAAAATGCTGGATTATTTCTCATAAAAAAGAATGTTTCTGATTTTTATAGGGTCAGTAATTATTATATAATAATTATATATATATTGCGTTTTCTAAAAGCACATCAAATTAAAGATTTTTTAGAAATGGCATTCCGTATAGCCTCCGGGCATGGAGTAGGCATGTGTACCCCTCAAATATCATTATTTTTGAAAAAGTTCTAAAACTCCCCCAAACGTGTGATGGTCACCCCCCTTACATGTACTTACAAGATTTGAAGTTTGTGGAATAATGTCGTCTTACCTCTGACAGCACAAGTGCCACAGTCAGATTAAAGTGAACAGACTTTTAGTCTCTCGATTCCGTGTCTTCAATTACCTTGTGCAAATCCACAATTTTTCTAATTTTTGAAATCAAATTGTCAACTCACACCTGCAGTTGCCCCACTTTCCATGAAGCCCATATTTAGTCGCAATCACAGCACACCAAGGATGATCGTTCCCATATGTTGCGCAGTAATGCCGGTCAACATTATCGTGCAAGTATGGAAACACGCAGGGTCGTCTAAGAGAATCGCCCTCTCCATCGGTTTGGATTGTCACTGGAATTTTCAAAATGGATGGATGCATGATTGGGGCCTTACATCCGGTATTTATGCACCTGGTAAGTTAATAAGGACAGAAGGACATGGCAATGAAGCGAAAGGATGATTTAAACAGCTGTTCCAGGTATACAGGAAAGAACTGGATTCGAACACTGGGCGCAGCAATTGGCAGCGTAGCACATTACACTGGACCAACCCTCCCACCCCCTTGTATTTTTTTTATAAAAGAAAAAAGCAGCAGTAACAATGCAGTGCTACACTAATACACTGATATGAAAATTTCAGGGAGCTAAGTGATAATTATGTATTTCATCCAGGGGCGTAGATTTTTATTTTTTTAGGGGGGGGATGATTTTGGCAAACGCAAACTTTGCGCGAGGTCCAATGGTCCGAAGGTCTCGCGGCGGTAGATTTCGGGGGCCACTCTAGGGCCCACAGGCCAATATATTTTAGATTATCGAAGGTTAGTTCTGAGACTTGTATTTTCCCCATAACATGCAACTGGTGTCATGGAAAAAAATGCTAAGTATCACAGATAATTGTTAACACCAAGTAGTAATAAGTTGAAATTCTGGGGGGGGGGGGGGGTGGGGAATAATCATATGATCATCCCCCCAAGGTTCATCATCCCCTCACCCCCCCCCCCCCCCCCCCCCCCCCCCCCCCAGGATCTACGCCCCTGATTTCATCAGAGGTACCAGTTCCTTAATTTTAGTAATATTGAAAGGTTCTTATTTTGAAAGGCAGTATGCAAGAATCATGTAAAAATCTCCTCAACACAACAATTCCTCATAATAGTAATGTTGAAAGGTTCTTATTTTGAAAGGAAGTATGCAAGAATCATACAAAATCCTCCTCAACTCAGCAATTCCTCATATTAGTAATGTTGAAAGGTTCTTATTTTGAAAGGCAGTGTGCAAGAATCATATAAAAATCTCAACTCAACAATTCCTTAATATACGTAATGTTGAAAGGTTGTTATTTTGAAAGGCAGTATGCAAGAATAATGTAAAAATCTCCTCAACTCAACAACTCCTCATAATAGTAATGTTGAATGGTTCTAATTTTGAAAGGCAGCATGCAAGAATCATATAAAAATCTCCTTAACTCAAAAATTCCGCATATTAATGATTTTTGGATTTTGGGTTATCAGAGCAGGTTAAGGTGCCAACTAGATTAAAGACTTACTTGGGAAGGGGAGCCATGAATTTTTTCACCAGGGGCAAAGTCACTTCTTTTGTGCACAAAGAAAAGGGAAGCTCCTTTTTTGCAAGCAGAGTGGCGACAAAACATTTTTATCACAATTTCAACATTATGGTACTCAAGCCAAAAGGAGGAAAAAGACTTTTTTTTTTCATGTGCTGTACAAACTTTTTATTTAGTGTCATGTGTTGAACAAACTTTTTTCATGAAAATTCATAGACCCGCCCCCTCCCAGGGCTTTGGAGTCGGTAGTAAATGAACTGACTCCTACTCCCGACTCCTTAGTTATCCTAAATTCCGACTCTTACTCCCAACTCCGCTTATCGGCATTATTTCACAAATATTACATGATTAATAATGTGCAAAAAGCAAAAAGTACTTTTGGAAATTTTCCACTGGCTTTTGTACTTGCAAATCTGTTCAAGAGACTTTTATTAAATTTCAATACATTTCACATTGTTGTAACTGTGTTTTTGTAAATTATATTAATTATTTATAAGGACTCAGGAGTCGCCAGATTGATTTTCGACTCCAACTCCACCTGAAAACCAAAGTTCGACTCCGACTCCACACAAAAACCTCCGACTCCATGACGCCGACTCCCGACTCCGACTCCAAAGCCCTGGCCCCCACCCGCCAACATCATTTGGCCGACCCATAATGCTTAACATGTAGAAACAAAAGCTAGAAAGAATTATATTTAAAAACATCGGATTATTTTTAACTGTTTACCATTTCGGTGATAGCAGAGACCGACTTCACCATTGATGTCCCTGCACACAGCTCCCTTCTTCCCATGTTTGTCTCCAACGCATTTGTAATGCATTCGTCCGTTGAACAAGAACGGGAATTTGCACCTCTCACCTGTTGAAGCATTTTCTGACTTGAGAGCCACCACTTCAAGCAAAAAGAAAACAGCTCAAACAAGGAATTTAGTACATTTGGTGGGGGGCACAAAAGAAGACTTACACAACAGATAGCTTTTTTGTTAACCAGATACTTATAATTTCGATTTGGAGATAAAATTGACTCTTCAGTTAGGTTATTGCAACATTACAGTCGGAATAACCTGGTCCGCTCCGATTGGACATTTTTCATATAAGAGGGGAGATCAGACAGTTTATTTCAAGTAGGAGAATGAATTTTAACAAAACTAACTTCAGGTAGGCTATTTGCTATTTATTCTGATAATATCATACCTATTGGACAGACTCTGTCCCTCTGCATATTAAGCAGTCTGATTTGGAAAAGCAAGCGGACTGTCATATCACTGAGGAAAATTACTACAAAAATGTCCATGACGACTTAATCAGACAGTAAAAGCTAGACACTGTGACATTTTATGGCCAGCTTACTAGTACACTGTCTTGACAGAATAGACCAACATGGATTACTCAAAACAAACATTTTTACTAACTTGTCGGCAACTTTCAATGTTCATCCCACATCAGAGAGGTCCAATAATGTTTTACAGCCTAAGTAGTTGATATAAATGGTGTATCACCATGAAAATTGAAATGCTCATTCGATATAAGCCTAGTATTTATAATTCCATCACATAAATAGTAGGAAGGGTTATGTACAAAGGCTGTTCAGAGTTACCCTTGTCAAACATGTCAAAAGTGGCGACACCTAAAATCTGCCAGGATTCAAACACTTAACTGTGCTCACAAGAAATTGGCATTTTGAAGGTAGGGATATACAGTCAACACAGAAATTATTTGCACACTTTGATTTTTCATCATATTTCACAGGAAAATGCCAATATGATACGAAAAGCTGTCCTGTGTTTCAGAGTAATGTAAGTATGTTAGGATCACACGCATTTAATTTTTTACAAAAATGTATTTTTTGGGATAACTTGATGACAAAAAATTATTTGCACGCTTGAGCCAACTACCAGAAACAGCAATTTTAAAGATGATACTCCAATTTTTCCAAACAAACAATGATTCTTATGGTATTTCTAGCAAATTAACATCAATCTGACATTATTTGGGGTTCACAGATGGCATTACAGGTGTTGTCCGAGGAGTACACTCTTTTGCATGTTTTTTCTACCACATATAGGTATCAAAATGGACTTAAAAGCAGCAATACTCATAAAATTAATTGACTTGTAAAGCCCTTAAACATAGTTGAATAGTGATAAGAAGGTTAATCATGCAAGTTTTAGTGAAGAACTTTGCTCTATATGTCACCAAAAAATGCCAGCTGTCTTGTGTTTCAGAGTAGTGTAAGTAGGTGGATCACATGCATTTCATTTTTTACCAAAATGTATTTTTTTGGAAAACTTGAAAAAAATTAATTCCCGATGACAAAAAATTATTTGCACGCTCACTGCAAAAAATTCCCGTTAAATTTTACAGTTAAATTAACTGGCAACTTTGTTCCAGGTCTAAGAACTGTAAAAGTACTAATAAACCTGAACAGGACAATGAACCGTAAAATGCAGATTGGTACATTGAACTGTAAATTTGCAGATTCAACTAAGTGATATTACGGTATAATGTACATATATAAAACAGTTTATTTAAAGTATATTTTACAGTTATATCAACTGTCAATCATAGAATGTAAAGAATGCAAGGAGCTGTATAATTTACTGTAAAAATACGGACAGTATGTGTTATTCTTACTTATTGCACAAGTGTGAAACAACAGACTAAGCATGTGATTTAACTGTCGCATAGCTGTAGGGATGTACCGAAGCTGGAATCAGCTGAGAGAGTGACAGAGCCACTGACTCCAGGCTCGGCTTTGCTAATCTCTTGCTTGACAGCAGGAAAGTAAGTCCATCAATTATACCCAGCAATTAATTTGCACACGTTTGCTCACAAACCATAAAATTGATGGATATTTTCCAAGAGAACCAGGTGTCAAGTTTATCGAAGTATGTTGTATTGATGCAGACTGCGCCTGGGTTATTTTGGTTTTAATAGTGTCATTCTTTACATCACATCATAAGACTCACACAAATGTCAATGTCATATATAAATATAACAACTTTTGCATAATGACAGCATCTTTAAGATCATATGAATGAGGATGTTTCCTTACCTTCAGATAAGTTATAAATTAAGTTTGATTAACAGCTGTGTAAAGCATATGTTATAGATGGCACCAAATGTTCTGTGGTTGAAGTCCATGCAATCTCTTGTTTATAGTTCTTAATCTGACCAGGTGTATTGATTGTTTGGCCAATTCAAATGTTTTGTCTGCGTATTACAAGTTGCCAGTAAATTAACGGTTGAAGTAATTGTTCATTAACGTGAACTGAATGTTAAATGACATGTTGCAGTAAATTTATCTTGGAGCCATTTTTGTAACTGACAAAGAACTGTAAATTCACAGACAAAGTCTGTTTTAAAAAAATACTGATAAAATAACAATAAATTTACGGTTCTTTTAGCCAGAAAAACACGGTCATTTCTTACAGTGTTGAGCCAACTACCAGAAACATAATTTCAAAAATGATATTTCAATTATTTTTCAAAGAAACAATGTTTTTTATGGCATCTTAAACATGTATCATATTTGCATTTTTCTGTGTAATATGATGAAAAATCAAAGTGTGCAAATAACTTTTGTGTTGACTGTACAGAGTGTGTAGTAATTAAGTAATTTTTTTTCATCACTTTCTATTCCTGATGCATTGACAATTAAATGGTCACCTGTTCATGTGATCGTTTAGTAAACCATTTTGGCTGTAAAATCTACACATAGAGTGGTGTGATGTCATTTATCTCTAAGAGATATATTAACAACTCCTTTCAATGGAAAAGATAGGACAAGTCATCGTCGCATTCAAGTCACTGATACACACAGCCGTTAGGTCAGGTTAATGCGAAATGGGAGAGCAGTCAGGTAGTCTGTATACGCTGAGACATCTGATGGAGTGACGGGCGGTGATGACATGCATAATTTTGTATATATAATTTGAGTTAACAATTTGTTTTTTGTAATTGTATGATTAATTATTTGCATTAGATATCAAGGTTCTTACCATTGCATGGATCTTCTGGTCGATCTAAAAAGAAGATAAATGAATTTGGTTTTAAAATGATCCCTTTAAATGGCAATGAATATGATTCAGAAAATGAAATGTTTTCGAACCCCAAAGGAATTCAGGAAAGTTGCAAAATAACTGGAACAATTTGTTGTATTCCTACCCAACTTCCGGCCATGTTTAGTTCCGTTTCTAATCGCAATGAACCCGTTATAGTTTGGACTGAAAACAAGTTCGCAGCTTCTGTCTCTAAAAGAAAAGTAGCGACACATGAATTTTTTACTAAAACCTGAATTAATAATGACCTAAGAACTTCTGCCATTTGCATTGATCTCTGCTGTGCAAGCAACAAAATTATGAAGTAATGCAGCACTAGAAGCCCTGTGATAAACTTGGTACCCTCAACTTGACTCCTTTTACCCTCAACTTACCCCTTTTTTACCTTCCACCACCCTCTAGTTACCTCGCCTGTCCTCAACTTAAGATGTACCCTCAAGGCCTGAACTAACCTACTTTAGTTGGGGGGGGGGAGTTTAGTTCAATTGAGGGTACTGAGTTTATGATACTGACATTGATGTTGAAAGTCTCACTCCGCCAACATTCATAAAATTAGTGATGCAGACCGGACCACCTTTTAGAGGGTGGTCCGGTATTAACAAAAGTGGTCCGGTTCTGGTCCGGCCCAGGATGAGGTGGTCGCATTTTGTCACTGGACTGGACCAGAAGCGGTCCAACGGCATTCAAAATTATTATAAAATAAGGGTGAAAACAAGCTATATGACATAAATTTCATTTTTAGAGATGACAAATTTCATGCGATACTCTTCATGACATGAAAAATCACTGGACCGGTCCAGACCGGCACTTGACCGGTACAGTCCAACACTGAACCGGTTTTTTGTAGGTGGTATTTTGGCGGTCCAGGGCTGGACCGCGGACTGGACCGGTCCAAGGCGGTCCGGTCTGCATCACTACATAAAATACACAATAAATCAGACAAAAACCGGCAGATCACTCTGCAAAGAGTTATGAGAGGCTATTGGTATAGGGAATTCACATAAACAGCATTTAAATCTATGTAATCAATTTAATAACATGTTAAAACAATTAAAAAACTTGGATAAAAGGCAATCACTAGTGCATACAGACATGTCATACTAACAAGAATCCATGGATTCAAAACTGGACTTTGGAGATTGTATATTCGGGATTGAAATCATGTAGAGGGTGATTTATATATTATTACATGGAATGTTTTGTATTGAGCAGTGATTGCCAGACTGATAGTGTTTGCTGCAAGCCATAATAACTTTGAGGGGAGCGCTTGAGCAAATGCCTATACCAAATTTCAGACCTGTAAGTGAAATACTAAATTCACAACTTGGGCAATTCAAAATATAGTGTCCACTTGACAGCCATCTTTAAAATTTTCTCATAATATATGAGGGAACTCCTTTGGATTTTTCAAAAAATTTCTGAGGGTAATCCCTCAGTGAATCCCGACACCAAATTTCATAAATTTAAGTTAAATACTAAAGTCACAGTGGGCAATTCAAAATATGGTGGCCATTTTGGCAGTCATCTTGGATTTTCCCAAAAAATCTTGAGGGGAACCTCTAAGTGAATCTCTGTACAAATTTCATAAATCTAAGTGAAATACTAAAGTCACAGTGGGTATTTTAAAATATGGTGGCCATTTTGGCAGCCATCTTGGATTTTTCCAAAAATTTCTGAGGGAGACCCCAAATTGAATCCCTATACCCAATTTCATAAATCCAAGTGAAATTCTAAAGTCGCAATGGGCAATTAAAAATATGTTGACAAGAAAAGTTGACATGCCCAGGTGAAAAAAGAGTAGGCCTACATTTGAAGCGCTCGAATTATTTAAATTACCAAATGTACTCCAATTGTACTGCAAAAAGGCCTATACTTTTCTACAAGGAAGCGTATTAGGAGTGTATGAATTTGCATATTGGGAGAATAAATGAATCATAATTTAAATAATTTGAGCGCTTCAAATGTACTCTTTTTTTCACCTGGGTGGACACATGGACAAGTGTCCAATTTCACCAAAAATCCATTTAAGCCCTCCTCGAATAACTGCCGTAAGACCGGTAAAAATTAATTTAAGGTAAGACCATAAGTCTTCATTTTTTTCTGAAATTGATTGACATGCATAGGCAGAACTTCTGGCGATTTCTGGAGTACCTAACAAAAGAAAATCATCAAAGTTCACGAAAGGATGTGGCTGTATCCAGCCATCAGGCCTAATATTATTTTACGTTTGTTTGCATGAAGATATATAGAAAATCCACTCTAAATATGAACAAAGACAATAATACCTCACTTACTTGTAATTGAATCCAAAACAATCATCCTTCAAACTGCAGAATCGGATACATTCCAAACGACTTCTGGCTGACGCATGTTGGGAATTATCACTGGAGACAATTGCCATATCATTCAGCAGCTCATATTTTATATTAATGATGGTTGATACACAACCACAAATGCATGCAAATAGAATAAGTTTCATCTTCATCGGTTGATTGCAATTTTCAACGTCAACTGTTTGACTTGCTATAAACTTTAGTCTGCTTGTCAGAGTGCCATTTCAAAAGTCTGACAACTTGACAGTTGGCACAGACTAGAACAGGTATCAACTGTGAGCTTTTATACCTATTTGCGTCTGTTTTTCTTTCTTATATCTTCTTTCTTATTATTCTTTTGAAAAATGCCATTTATGGAGACAGGTTTGCTCATTTCCTACATGAGAACTTGTCTGCTGGCATAATAATACGTTTGAAAAACAAAGAAAATTCCCCCTCCAAAAAAGCAACATAACTAAAATCTTTCAAAAAGTCCATCTCAGATTTTTGTGAGATATTGCCAGTATTTTCAAACAAAATGATAGTGTACATGTTTATTTATAGCCTTACTGCTATATTTTTGTCTGATCTGGCATATCCTAACTGCCGCCGCCACCATTTTCAGACGTTAAATATCAGCTTGACGAAAAAAAGATTAACCAAAAGTCTTCCATCTGCATTAAAATTATTTCTAATGAGTATCTTAAAGTCACAAAATATTGAAATCTCAAGTTGTCAACTGAATACGATCAAGGGATGTATACATTTTTACACCAAGTTTCAAAGGCAAGACCGGCTAGGCCTTTTCACAAAAATGATTTACTTGAGCTAGCTTTGAACACCTTCCGTAAAAATTGCCAAACAAAATACGATTTTGAGTAGCAGGAGAGCATTCAGTGGGATTTCTATCCAGCCTGTAACTGGAACCAACATTTTAGTTGTTATGATGCAAGTTTCTGATTGGCCACTTTCTTGAAAGACTGATATCAGGCAAGGCAGGAAATGGAGGCCTCGAGAACATTACGCATTCTTCTGCTGTTCTTAAATGTGCACACATCATATGCATCCAATCTTGGTCTTGCTCTTGAATCTCAATTAAAGATCCCACAAAGTTATAATGCAGATTGTTTTCCCAATGCAATGCCATACATGTCTTCGTGGCTGAATAGTTTGATGCTATCCTTGTAATTTTGAGGTCCAGGGTTCGATTGCACTGAAGGGCCATACTTGACTGCTAAATTTAGATATTGACAGGGAGCCATCTGGTGATAGACATTCCGCCAAACAAAGAAAAAATTATTTATTTTTAGCAAATTGCAGGGTTCTTAGGTAATAAGAGGGCCTTTCCCAAAGGACTCCTGTGGGCATGACTTTCACTATTGCTTCCTTTGTAAATATCTGCCCCCTTTTCTGGCCATGGGGATGCCACTGTCACTGGAAATAGTTGCATGTCCAATGTTTCCTTGTGCATGAATTGTATCCATTTCCCTTAGGATATGTCACCATACAATCAATATTAACAGCTCCATTGCTGCTTAGAGCATGTTGCTAATTGTTTGAAGTCAAAATATTGTATTTTAACTTTCTATTGATCTGCCTTTCCAGTAGTTCCAAGCTCATAACAAAAATTACTTTTTGACAACCGATGTTCATAAAATGTCAAAACACTGACATTTAGTGTTGTACCAAGCTCAAAAGTCAAAGCGAGACCAAAATAAACATCATTAGACTGGCAATAGAATAACATAGGCAATAAAACCAAAAGCAACGAGGTTACATTGTCAAGTTGACAACTGAATGAGCTAATGTGACAGGTACCGTTTTTGTGAGAGCATGCTTGTTATGCCAGAAAAAATTTTAGCTTCTCAAATCGACTGACCAAACAGTACAGGGGGGGGGGGGATTTTGGCATTCGCGGGCTGGCTCGTGTCACATAACTATGTTCTGAGATATCCCTCCCCCCCATAATCTCTGACAGAGATGAAGCTCTACGTATCGTCTCAAAATCCGGATGCGGCTTGTAGCACGGGAACGCATACAGATTCTCGCCACCTACAATACGAAAAATGCTTTAATGACCAGGTCCCCTGTGCTGGGTCTTGTGGATATGTCAACAATTGACTACTTCCTTAAAATTACTAACTTTCCAAAGCATGTTTCCATATCTGGTCAAATATGTGATGCCAAAAAATGGGAAGCAAATAAAATGTGACATACTCTGACTGAGACATGCATTGAGAAACCTTTGTGGTTACCAGCTAATGCTCAAACTGTTCAAGCCAAGCCAATAGGTCTGTCTCCATATGGGGATTATGACAGGTATTATCGGTAGGTGGCACTACGATAAGGGGGGAGTGCTATTTTTGTCTTTGGGGAAGCCTACCAAATCACATATTATCTGGTTTGTCTGCAAAATAAGTGAAATCCTGTGACCAACAGTTAATAATAATCTGGCTGTTATTACAGATCTCGTATAAGTGTGCCATGTTCCATGTGAATATATGCACAGATGATGTCAGTATTGCAATACTGACATCACTATTGGCACTCCAAGCTTGAGTGTTGATTTCAACTGCTACCAACAAGTCAGGCTTATGGGCTGTCTAAGTGTGAATAACAATCGATTAATCTGCATTCATTGGTATGGCCATTGGATTCAGTTGGAGCAGGTGAAACCGATATGTTTGAGCCACTTGCTTGATCCATCATGGACATTTATGGTGTCCTGTTGTATAATTTCACCTAGAGGGCAGCACCTTGTGGCTTTTCAGCCTTTTAGGTGAGATCTGCGCCAAAAAAATTGTTTAGAATTGATGACTGGAATGGGGATGAAGGGGAGATTTTTTGGAAGTGAACGTGGCGGTGTTGCATGGGCATACCAGAGGACGAGAAAAGGGGGGGGGGGGGTTGTTGCTCCCCAAAAATTTGGGAAAAGGCCAGACAAGGAGGCTAAGAATTCGATCATCAAATAAACATTATTGGAAACCAGTGATAAGGATGCCCCCAAGGAAAACTCCCCCCCCCCTATTAGGTCTTAAATTCTGAATGGTTCCTGAATATATTATTTTTGCCAAGACAGAGCAGCGTATGATAACCTCTCAGACCAACAAATGAATGTGAGAGTGAATAAATTCTTTTTGTTGTAAAAGTTCTAAAACTGACACCAGTTATACACAAAATCCATGCATTATATATAGCTGGATATTGTAGCTTTTGGATTTATTCAAAACATCAAACTGAATAATCAATGTTGAGCAACAATCTAACAGCTTATTGTGGATTTGTAATGGTGTGATCAGTATGGGTTCCAAGTGACACAGCTGGAACTGCGAATATACCAACTGTGAAATCATTATGCTGATACTGACATCACGAGAGCACTGTGGCAGTTGAAAAGAACATGGCACACTAATATGAGATCTGTAATAACCTGCCACAATCCCCCAATCTGTATGATAACAAAACACTTTTCTGTTGAACTGCTGTTTTGAGAACATAATCAATAGCTGACCCAAGCAATCAAACATTCAACAAACACACTCATTAAGTCAGACTCCTTGGCTTGGTCAACAACACCAATCACCTTGTTGAAAGGCAAAGGGGATTCCATCAGAGCTCCTATTGCTTGGAGACAACCCCTATACAAACTTCAAATGGAGACAGACCTATTGTGGGTACCGAACAACAGTACACTCTACCTCATGAATGATTGAGAACTGATTCTGTCACATCAGTCAACTACAAAGCGGGACATACTGAAAATGTGACGTTTTATCATCAATCACCCAATTTTGTACATAAGCTTAAAATGTGACCAAGCACTGCCCTACTAACATACCATAAACAGCTGCCATGAGTCACTTGCATGTCTCTGCAGTTGTGAGTTTTGATGCAAAATACTCTGTACATATACATGTTCCCATGCTACAAGCCTGGACTCCAATCTTCGCTTGTTGATCTGATAATATTGGCCCTCTGGTGTCATTTTGGGTCAAATCAAATGCCTCTTGGTGATCTTACTTCACGCAATAATAACAGACAAGCTGTATCTTAAGTCTAAAAAATTAATGGACTTTCTGAAATATGAGCCTTTACTTGCAAAATCCCAGCTGGAGGTCTTTCGGGTGAGTCGTTAAATTGGCGGCCCCTTGTATCAGTGTCTGTGCTGGGCAAGTAAAAGATCCCTCACATGGGGTAGATGTGTAACATGTTGAGGACTCCTGCTCTCTCTCCCTTCTGATCTCATCAACCAACCCTTGTGAGCGCCCAAAACTGGGCTTAGAGGTCAGCAGGTGCCATGTCTGTCTATTTACAAAAATAAAATCAGGGCTACGGAGTCTGGACTGGTGGTAGTAAGGGACCCGATTCCCGAGTTCCGACTTCTTTGACTCTCTGAAAAGCGATTCAGACTCCCGACTTCATAGGTCTCCTGAACTAGGTCTACTGAACTAGGACTCTCGACTCCGACTCCTGACTCCGCTTATCGGCATTATTACACACAAATATCACACTAAAAGTGGAGAAAAATCAATTCTGCAAAGTTTTCATAGGATTCTGTACATGAACACTTGTTAAGGAAGTTTAGTGTAAAATTTGGGATACGAGGGGTGTTCCAAAAGTTCTGACCAATTTTTTTGGCAGACCTTTCTATTTGAAATAGCTAAATGAAATTTTCACATAATAAATTTCAGGTGTTTGACCATCTATTTTGAAAAAATCGAGACTGTAAGAAGTGTTTAAGTTACTGTTCTGTTACCATGGTTACGAGAGGTCAGTGCACCCAGCGCAGCTCAATTTCTCAGACGAAATTCAGCAAATTAGCTGTGTTAAAAGTCAGAGAATTTATAGTAAAATCAGCTGAGGCAATTATCAAGGGCGTTTTCCAGCAGTTGCCTAACAGTGCTCGAGACGGTTTGGCTGAAACAATCTGCTATCAAGAGGCAGTGCTCAAGAACCTTAGGTTCAAAACCCAATCTCATCTGCTTTAATTACCAGATTTGGCCTTCTTTAACTTTACTTGATACTAAAATTTATATGCCAGTACAAAAATTAAAGAAATAATAGTCATAACGAGAAATGAAGCAGTCTCCAAATACACTGAAATTCCACAATTTAGGAACAGCCCATTTTGGAGGATCCAGGTGATCGCCTCAGCACTTGGCTTAAATTGATTCACAGTGACTTTAAATGTAAATTAAAAACTTTGAGATACTGTTAGGTTTCCAAATAAAATTTTTCATGATCATCCATAGCATATTTATAGTTAATTCCTTGGTTATTTAGAAGCCTAGACACTTGGATTTGGCCTAAAAAATTTAGCTGCGCTGGGTGCACTGACCTTCTGTTTCCATGGCAACAGAAAAGTTATTTAAAATGTTCGCAAAGGTACCATAATTTCAAAATGGATAGTGAAATACCTGAAATTGATTCTGTGAAAATTTCATACAGCTACTTCAAATACAAAGGTCTGCCAAAAAAATTGGTCAGAACTTTTGGGACACCCCTCGTACATTTCACATTTTTGTAACTGTAGAGTATATAAATTTTTTATGGGTATAAGGAGTCACCAATTAATTTTCGACTCTGACTCCACCTGAAAATCAAAGTGCGACTCTGACTCCGGACTCCAAACGCCAAAGCCCTGGCTAGAATAATACATTACAAGAGGAATCTTGTAGAAAATATATAAGCGATCAATGTCGATAATCTCGACTGTAACTATATATGGAAGACCAAATAAAGACCAGTACAACATAAGGATTTATCAAATATATTTTTATAAAAACACTTAATATATTAATTTATTATCAACCAGCCCCATACAGTTTGCCCCAAAGAGAAGTCATGGAAGCAACAAGTTTTAATTGATATCTGAAAGTCGCTTTGTCAGTCACATTATAAGGTTCACATCTTCCTGAGTTTTTGTAATGGTGTAATTTTCCCAAATTGCTGCTGATGTAGTCAAATCCTTTGTAGCCCCAGATCGACGGATGTTTTCCAGCAACTCTGAAACAAGAGGAAGATAAGATACATGATGGGGCTTCATGCCCTGTATTTATTGTAAATTTGCCTAATTATGTCACAGGAGTGGACAAGAAAATGTGAGGGACAATCGAGAATGTTGAGCGACATGTCGTCACAGGAGAGCGGTCGTACAAGTTACAAACAGCTTTCGATGTACTTGATGAACACCTTTTAGCTTCAGTCATTCGTCAATTTGTCAAATATTTCTGCTGTTTCAGATGCTTGTTCATTAACTGTACTTCTGATTAATAATGTAACCACATTAAGATTTAAGAAACAAACATTTTAACATCCATAATTCAAAGATGTTCTTACCGATGAATGTGCATATTCTTCACATATCTCGGACGGATGACACTCTTCATAGCTTTGTGGTCTGATGTTATAGGCCCCCTGGTGTAATTTTGGGTTAACACTGTCATCCTGGTGTTATTTTTCATTATTTGTTTTGCTTGGTTTGCAAAACAGGCTTCTTCAAATACAAAACTTGCCGTGTTTTCATATTGTTGCATAGTATCAAGATGTGCTAACATATCTTTTAACGTCTTGTTCGTTTCGGGAACTATATATTCATCGACGTCTATGAATATCAAGTAATTGTACTTGTGCATATTGTCATATATACAATCCATGTAAGTCAAATGTTGAGCATGGTATCTCACACATGGAATGTCACTGGCGTTTGTAGTTGTCTTTTTAACCAAGTCTCTCATCGCTGGGTCGGTAAATTTCAGTTTATACACATTTTTCGTATACGTCTTAATCGGTAGCTTCCAAGACTTCATTGATAAAAAGCCAGAGTTCTTGTAGTGATTAAGGAGTTTCGCAACATTTGACGAAACATTGTCATAACTGTACATGATCACCTTATCTACACCCAGTAACTTATTCAATTCGAACCACTCCATCAGAGGTCCGACTGAAGCGTCATTGTAGTCGAACAGTGTCTTCATGCAGATTCCTACCTTTTTCGGGCGTTTCTCTGGTAAATTAATGTGTCGTATAGCATGCCATTTGTTAGGTGTTGCGTCTTTGGACGGTGATATCGATACATATTTTGGAACGTAAGTTTCATTCCAGGGACATTCGATTACGCCAGTGAAATATTTACAAAATGGTCTCACAGAAGATTCCTGGATGCGTAAATATCCAAGGATAACCTTCAACTCCACTACATCATATTGCTTAACCCAGTAAACATGGCAATAAACATCATCAGGCATTGTTAAGGGATTAATAGTCCAAGTTCGAATCAATTTCTGACCGCGGTCATTTCGCTTGTCATAAAAGGAATTCCTGACGTAAATATCCAAGCCGTTTAATTTCTCAAATTCATCGCTTCTCCGGGGCTTTTTTGGAAGTTTGAGTCCATTACTTTTCGCTATTTTCTGTTGAATCACAGGCTCCTTTATAGGTAGAACTTGATCAGGAGCCTTGTTGAGGTGTTTCTCGTCTTTTGATGCTTTGCCAGATTCTTTAGTCACCGAAACAGATACTTTTGCAGATGCAATTGTATCACTGATTTTTTCTTTGTCAATTTGATCTGCATTATGAGATTTTTTTGCTTTCTCATTTATCACAGTTGTTGACCCACTTTTTTGGTGTTGCTGCTGTAAGAGGCTATGATAAAATTGTTCGGCATTCAAAACTGTATCAGCTGTCTTCTTAGAGTCAACAACTTTTGTTTTAATTTCCTCTTTGACAATTACTTGCGGATGTTGATTGGGCAAGCTCTTGAACTTGACGCTTTCTTCCACAGCATTATTTGCTGAATTTTCGATAGGAACTGCCTTTAATTCCGATGGCACCTGTTTAACCACAACACCTGCTCCCATTACATTATTCAATGACACCTTATTAATATCGGCATTTTGTGATTGACCCTTCCGATGAAGCGTATTCCGATCAGTTTCATGTGTCTCTTCGTCGAGAGGATCTATCAATGGATTTAAATCCAGCGCAATTTTTCTGTAATAGTTCAAATCCCCGCCACCTTGCAGAACAAACAGAAAGATGTAGACGGTGACGCCCCCTAGTAGAAATGGATAAAAAACTTTTCGCTTTTGTGTGATCCTCATGACCTAAAAGTAATCAAAGGGAAAATTGTTAGTCATTTTTCAAGAATGATAAAATAATCAGTAAACATAACTTAAGACATGACATCGCTATGGTGCTTATTATAACAATTTGTTGGCAGATTATACATTAAGACAGGGGAGGATTGAAATTTTAAAGTAGAATTTGTCTGGAAAAACAATAACAACACCAAGAAATCTGTTAGGACGCGTTGTAATTACATACCTCATCCTGCCTAGCTGCATTAATTTGTCTTTGACAAAAGTGTTTAGTGCAGTAAACAACAATAATCAAGGCATAATAGGATGGTTTAGTCTTGTGCGGGCTCCTTATTAATTGCAAATGAAGCATCATGAGAGGCCTTAGATTACTGGGATCACAAATCAAGATGATGAATCAATAAGGTAGAAATGGATGTATAAATGCACCCTGCCAAGACAACCCCTGCCCACACAGGCTGCAAAAGTGACTATTCTGGGTAAAAATTGGATATTCATGAGCTTCTGGTCATTACTACCATATAAAATTTCTGTGGTTTTCAAAATGGTGTAAACTACTTTCTAATGGGAGTTTATCTCACAATCTTCTCTCTAATACCCAAAACAGCCCATCTGTTATCCATTAAGGGGTTGCTATTTTTGTGGTTAGAAAGTTTAAGGATTCAAAATGACCTCCCTATAAAGATTCCTTGTCCTCAACTTGGAAGGTCACATAAATTATACCCTTAGGGTTTTTGAATCCTGTTAGCTGATTGGCTGAGAAGGCCAACTGGGTCAAAGCCTCGAATAGTGGCTGAGGGTTGCTGTGTAGGCAGGGTACCTGCATGAGGGGATGTATAAATGGGGCTTTACGTCTTGTATTTACACACTTGGTAGGTAATTTTGACAGAAGGAGGATACACTAATGAGGCGAAGGACGATTGAAACAGCCCAAACATAAGCCCAGGTGGCTAGGCAAGAGCCGAATTCAAACCCTTGACCCAGGGATTGGTACCCCCAAGAGAGACCACTACATGACCGCAGAACGGGTGACTTCATAATGCAAGGATCATTGTACATATCCGTCATTCAGGCCTACTATTTATCACTCCATCCCCATTCATTGCAGCATAAATAAGTTTACATTTACCAAAATTATTACTGAATACGTTCCGAACATTCGTCTCCGAATTAAGGGAGTCTTAATTCAGTATTGAAAACCTCTAATTTTACCGCACTTTAGCCTACTTCATAAACATTTTTTAAGTTAAAAAAAGAAAGAGGACTTACTAATGAAGAACGCCTAAAATCGTTTAACTTAATTCAACATAATATATAGTAACTCCCTCATCAAAGTGGTTTATGATCACTGATCAGTTTAATGAGGAAGTGCTGACTGAAACATTTTAACTGGACCGAAAAGTTCCCTAATTAAATATGTCATATATTTATCTTGTAACACAGTTAGAAATAGTCTAACAGGATATTAAGCCAAAAATATTATGTAAATTCGACTGCTTTCAGGAACAGAATTGAAACGTGTAGACATGCAGCACAGATAAGCCACATAACGTTTGAAAAGATTAATAGATAAATTATCTGATAGTGTCAAAATTGAATTTGAGGGTTAATATTTTAGCAAGCGTGTGGTTTTGTCAACACTATGACAATCCTCTACTTATCAATCTAAAATCAAAATTCAAATATACAGTGGCGGATCCAGACACGATAGTCTAAGGGAGGACCCAGATGTGTTTCGGCATTTGCAATTTCGCAGGCTCGCGTTATCGCAAATTTTCTTCAAAATTCTATTATTAATCTTGGTGGTCTGGGGGGCGGGCCCCCTAGGCCCCCCTAGCCCCCCCCCCCTGTATCCGCCACTGAAATACCATGAAAAAAACACACAGAGGAGTTATCTGGCACTTGTCAGGCCAAAAAGGGACCGAAATGGTAATTATTTTATCTCTGAATTAATTATTTTGACATTTCTAGGTTTCTAGAATAATTAATTCAAACTAACAAAAACAAAGAGCTTAAAACAACATAAATCTATTAATGTGCAGAATAAACAAAACGAAGAAAAAAATACATGCAAATTGGGTTGGGCCTCGTGTAACTAGGTTAAAACAAAACAGTTCCAGTGATAAGTCACTGGATTAGTGTGATAAGTGACCTAATTCCAGTAACCATAGCAACACCCTGGTATCTTTCACAGCATCAGTTGCACAGTTACACACAACAGTGATAAAAGTAAAAGTGAGAATTTGTCAACAGGCAAGTGGAATAGCCTATGCAAAGGGTCAATGTATGCATAATGAAGATAGTACCTAATACTACCTTTATAGAGTTTTTTTTTTTAATTCTGACATAGTAGGATCTTACCACCTATGAAGACAGTGATGGAAATGAGGGGGGGGAGCTCTTCTCTGCTACAGCTCCCCCCAATGATCAATGGTGAAAACACAATTTCCTGTTCACTTTTTTAGTCCTCCAGGTACTTTTAGCCAAAATTTTACTCTGGTGGCAAGAATTTTTTTCCCTTTTGAAAATGTGGAATGGCGCGCCGTTACTACACTAGCCGAGAGCTTCTTCGATGAAAATTTTCCATTTCCATCACTGTATGAAGGTTAACGGATATTATCCCCTAACTTTTTTTTACAAAATGAAGCGTCAACAATTTTTTCGCGTGCGAAAGAGCGTCAAACTTTTTATCACAATTTTAATGGTACTGGTCATATATACAGAGCTACAGCTGGAGAAAACTTTTTTTTCATGTGTACGTGCTGAACTGCCAGCGAACAAAATTCTTTTTTTCTGAGTCACATGGCGAAAAAACTATTTTTTTTTACCAAAACTTCATTGCCCCCCACTTGCTTGGCATAATTATTCGTGTTAGCTGTCTGTAACAATTAGTTTGATCATTAACCTATTTCAAGTATAGGCCTATTGATTGAATTTCCACTGCTTTATGGCATTAAAAGAATTACACCTACTGGCCTCAACATGAATGTATTTACTTCAAATATGAAAATGACATTGATAACAGTATATTACTTTGAAATTTACAAAAATCGGATGATTATGCGAAATAAGAGTTCACTCCTCAAAATCCTTCCCAGTGTCTTTTAGAATAATTCATAAATCTTTCTAATAAAACAGCTGAGATAGGTGTGTCACATAACCAGAAAAATTTACAACATGCACCACGTGAAGCAGAAAAAAATAAAAATAAAAACCAACAATACTATTGTATACTTGCATGGGTGGGTTCTACTAATTATATATTTTCAAAAATAAACACAGTTCCAGTAGCAGATTTGGGCTTGGTTCATATGCTCTCTTCCAAACAAAAACAAACACATTTATAAATATTTTAGACTGTTAATACACAGAAAAAGAAATATGTTGATCTATAGACTAATTCCCTAGATCTATGACCTTTACTCCCCAATGACTAACAAACACACTACTGTGGACATTATTCTGTTTTAACAATATGATCATATTGTAATCATTGATGGGATGGCTGGATGATTTGGGCTTTACATCCTGTTTTAAGCACTCTTGGTGCTTATTAGGACAGGAGGAGGACACAGCAATGAGGTGAAGGAGTACTGAAACTTGCATCCAACACAGTCCCAGGGATCCAGCAAGAGCTGGATTCGAACCCTGGACCCAACAATTGGCAGCCTAGCATGTTACCACAAAAACAACCCCTCCCTATTTAGGACAGGAGGACACTGGAAGGAGGCACTGGATGGAAGGATGAGCAGGCTGTACCAGTATTTATGCACTTAGCAGGCTAATCGGGACAGCAGGACATGACAATGAGGCGAAGGATGATTGATGGATGGATGGATGATTGGGGCTTTATGTCCTGTATTTATGCACTTGGGAGGCTAATTAGGACAGGGGGGGGCACGGTGATGAGGTGAAGGATGATTGAAGCCAACATAGGCCCATGTGACGCGGCAAGAGCTAGATTCGAACCCTGAACCCAGCGATCGACAACCTAGCACACTAACACTAACCCTGCCACCTCAGCAAGGATGTGAAGGCAATTGAAACTTCCAACCAAAATGGACCTAAGTAACAAACCATGAGGTTGAAATAAAACCAGGGATGGTACATCCGATCCTATCAAATCTAGATCCAAAATGTTTGGAACCTGCATGGCCCTCTATGACCTGTTATTGCAATTAACCTTACCTGGGAGTTATTCCCATTTTTTTAAAACAATACCTTTCAATCAATTATAAAATTATTTTTCAATTTTGCACAGGAGACTTGGTGTAAAATGACCCTTCAACAATACCATCTTCGAACTGGGAGCTCGCAAGCAGTAAAAAACATTTTGATGACTGTATCATCTTTTTAAAAAAAAACTTTGACAGTTTCAGGAATATCTTTATTAAAAATTTAAGTTTAAAAGGATATTCTAATTAAAGATAAATTTAAGGAATATTTCTGTCAATGTCGTTTTGAGGAATGTTTTTATCAAATATATTAAGAATATTTCTGTTAATTATGACCCTGAGGGTCAATACCTATCAGTCCCCATCAACAAGGCTCTGCTACAGCAATTGATAAGCCAACTCAAAAAGTAATACAAAGACCCCATTCAAAACTCTACTTATCACATAAAATAGATACAACCAAATTTTTAACACTTTACATTAACAAAAAGGTAAAACTTACCCTATTTGCTGATCTTGACCGCGTTGGATAAGGCCACCTCATGGTAAAATTGAATTCCAGGTTTAAAGTATGTCATTCCATCAGCAATTATCACTTAAGTCATTTAAGGTATGTCTAAAACTGTCCTGATTGTTGCAGTTACATGTTTCTGACAGTTTTCTGGTTAGTTTGAATAACCTGCTATTATATTCCACACATTAGATTAGCCTGTAACCTGTTACTTGTAATCCAAGTGCAGCAGCTTTGCAACTTTGCAGGAGAGAGAGGTTGGGTTTAGGCAACACTGCATCTCAGTCCATGTGGCCTGTGTTTACAACAAACAATGCGACGTCTATTTCCTGGTAGGTTTAGAGCTGTTTAATATATTTTATGCATATGACAATTATGACATTGATAAAATTTATAAAATTAGGAATTTTTGGCAAAGTGGAGAATGATGAGGCAGTGGATCAGTGTGATCGTATTGTCTATGCTTGTATTGGCAAGTATTTGTATTTAGTGAAGTCTCATTCTGTCTGGGTCTGCCAATAACATAAAAGATGCAGTATAGGCCTAATCTTATCAAATGAAAACAACCAGATCATTCAGTAATGATTGACAATTGCAAATGGGAACATTTCACATTAGAATCATGTTTCTAAAAAGCTATAAAATTAGGAAAATTTGATAAAACAGTTCAAATCAGGTAAGATGGGGCTAATAGCCCCCACTTCCCCCCTCCCGGCGGGGGGGGGGGGGCAAATTTTGTCCCTTAAAAATTGTAACATTTTGTCGTGGTGTGCAAAAGTAGCCCACAACATAATACCTTGACATTATTATTTTTTTAACACACTTTAGAAAAATACATATTTTATATTCAACTTTAGGCCCATGAACAAAACATGTTACTCTTGAGGGTCTGCTTTGCCATGAGTCACACTTATCCCAATTTTACCTTATCAATTTCAAAGGGCTCAGACCCCCCCCCCCCCCCACAAAAGAGGGTAAGATTACCCCATGCTATCTTACCTACCTGCTTTGTTTTTTATTTTTTAAGCAAACTGTAACCTCAGCTGAAAAAGCCTCTCTTGAATAGGCCCAGTGTCTTATCTAAACTGGGGTTTTGTGTTTTTTATGCTGGCTTCTTGAACTTTAGGACAAGATTTGTTATAGTACAGTATTGGCTATGCAGCCAGCATACTATACTGGTTGCCCCATACGGAAAAGTGTCAACCGGTTTGGTCCCCACCATTTAGTAATGTCAGCTAGAGCATTACAAAATATCTTATGATCACAAATACTTAATATTGTTGCATTGATGTAAAGTACACCTGCCACTCATTAATCGACCAATTGGTGCTGATACAATTGTTGCAGGACCTGAAATAATTGGGGGTGAGTTGTAACAATTGGGGGTGAATAGTAATGAGAGCAGTTTGTTCTATTTATAGGTCCAATTTCTGGGTGGCACATCCTTGGGGTGATTAACAGACTGTTAGTGACTTACAGTTAGTGACTAACTGGCAGTTCACGACTAACAAACAGTTAGTGAATCAACAACAGTTAGTGCTTACTAACAGTAAGTGTCTAACAACATGCAGTGACTTACTAACAGTAGTGACCAACTGATGAACGAAAGTTAGGGACAAAATGACTAACAGTCAGGGACTAGCAGTTAGTAACTTACAGTTTCGTAACAGTTAAGGACTAGCTGACTAACATGACTAACAGTTAGTGACTGACTAATGCCCCAGTCTCACGGCATGTTACGGAGAACTTTTTACCACTGAGGGGCAGCTTGAGTTGAATTCTAGGAAAAAAATGACCATCACGGCGACATACAATGTTTATAAAACCATTACATAATTAATTAAAAGCATATCACGGCGGGGTTCTTTTTGTTCACTGCGGAGAAGAAAAGTTTGACGCCGTCCCCAAAAGTTCGCCGGGGGAAAGGAATTTCCTCCTCCTGAGGGATACTTTTAAATCGCCCCAAGATATAAAAAGTACCCCTCAGGGAACCTATAACTGCCCCTCAGTGAACCTATTTCACCGCGGCGGGATGTCAAAAACTGCCGGCGAGGCTTCAAATGTCCTCCCAGGGGCAGGAAAGGTCCCCGCGGGGGCAGGAAAGGTCCCCGCGGGGGCAGGAGAGGTCCCCTCAGCGGCAGGGGATGTCCTAATATCCGGCGGAGATGTTTTTGAGGCGTTCTCACTGAAAAAATCCACGCGGACATCCAAAAATTAAGAAAATTTTGGGCTCTGCTCCGCCGTCATGTAAAAAAAGTTTGTACCTGTTGAATCTTTTTGACATCCACGGCGCAGTTTTTTCCATTTCTAGGAACCGCTGAGGGGAACAAAACTTCCCCTGGGGGGATGTTAAAAGTCGACGGCGGATCACCCAAATTCATCCAAATTACCAGGAAATACTTCGACGCCGATCTAAATAGTTCTCCGGGAGCCGCCGTGAGACTGGGGCATAACAGTTAGTGACTGACTTACAGTTAGTGACTGAATAACAGTAAGTGACTGACTAACAGTTAGTGACACTTAGTGACTAATTAACAGTTTGTCACTAACAGACAGTTTTTGACTAACCCACAGTTTTGACTACATGGCCAATTGTTCACAGGGTGAAAACCATGTGGCTGCTCTTTCTGGTGATTTTCACCCGTTTTCCAGGTGGGAATCACCTGGTTCAAAATAAGGTGGATTTCATGCGTTTTCCAGACAGGTGAATTTCACCCTGCAGTTTCCAGGTGGAAACCACATGGTAATAAGGAACATGGAATTCATGTGATTTATAGGTGAAAACCACATGGTAAAGAAAAATATGTAATTCAGGTGATTTAAAGGTGAAAACTACATGTATGGTCATGATTGGTGTTGATGATTGAAATACCCATGGATTTTTGAATGGCCAACATAGCAGACACTCAGTAATTACTATATGTAATCTCATCACCCTGCAGATAATTATTTCCTATATTTAGAACTAGGACAGGGCCTGATTGTCTCTAATTTTCCAACAAGATAGATCTACTAATCCAGGTAAAACCCTAAGTTTGTGGTAGCCACTCCACTTCAAGGGATTTGTCTGATATAATTTTGGCTATTCGAAAAAGTTCCAAATAACCCCAAATGATCAAAAGAAAAACAGTCAAAGACATTGTTCAATTCTTTTAATTATTTTTAATGGGTTTATTAAGAACAAGCAGCATTACATGCAGTGTAAACATTTTGGCAAACATTGCATAACATGTTAACTTCATTTATACACACACATTTGCAATGAAACAGTCATATAGCTTACTATTTAAATCAGAGCAGACCTAAAGTTTTCATTCGCAGGTGTCGGCCTTTTGTTTGTCTGTCTGTCTGTCAACACAAATGAGGAAAATTGTTGCAAGATTTTTCTAATCACCACAACGAAGAAATGATTCGATTTCGGTGAAGGTCCACCGTGTTCAGAGCAGATATGGCACAACAACAAAATATCAAAAAAAAGTTTCGGCACCTTGAAAAAATCTACAGAGCAAAGGACAAAGGAGATTTCATGAATACGCTCTGATATGAATTTTTGAAAATTGGACATCACATAAATTAACTGCCCATTACATTTTACAAGGTATACTAGAATGACGCTGAAGCCAGTTCACTTATAAATAGATATGTAGGCCCAGATATATAAAGATTTTAACTTAATTTATCAGTCGACAGTGGTCGTGTATCGTGTAATGATCAGGAAAATATCCATTTCTGAATCACAGCCTTTTAGGCCCTACTAGTTTAGTGTTATAAACTTGAAAGTTTTCAGAGCATTACAGATGCGGTGGCGTTAGAAATAGACAAAACTGGTGTGCAATGGGTGCAAGAGATAACTTGTGGAACTCCGTAAAATGTTCATAATTTCATTCAGCGGATGTTCTGGGGTGATGACAAATTGGTAACTGATCTTCTGCACTTGTGTCGGCCAATCTGAAAAGGAGGAGAGCAGATGTGAGAATATACATATGAGTAAAAAAAATATACTATAGACTTGTCATGGAAAAAAATCTATGGGTTTTGACTCTGAAGCATCCAAAATTGTAAGTATCATATGCCTTTTCTATATTTTAAGCCAGAAAATGGACAACAGTTATTAATGCTTCACAGAATTATCATCAATGACTGTGAGGCATTGAGAAAATTTGGTTCCCTTCAAAAGTTTCATTAGAAAATTCTAGTGTTGATGAATGTCGTCGAGGCCAGGACATCCGAGATCTACACTGAAGCATGAACCTCCGAAACAGAGACCGAGGCATGAACGTCCGAGACATTATACATTGACCCTCCAAGTCTTAGACCAAGGCATTAGACAGACATAGACATAGACATAGATTTATTGGTCATGAAACATGAAATTTTTAGCTATCGAGACCGAGGCTGGCATAACAAAAATGATGGTTGACTGCCAAATTAATTTACCTTGGTATATTATCCATATTTAGCCATCATATCACTTACAATATGGCCATAATAATGTAATTAAAGATTCACTGAATGACTCAAGTTAAATCACTGATATTAAGTCAATAAGGGGGGAATATATAGAGTAGGGCGGGGCATGCAGTCCCCCTTAACTTTGAGGTGCAATTTGACCTACTTTTTATGGTCGATTATTTGAATGCTTATGCTGTCAGGAAGGGATCACTTGACTCTACTAATAGCAGGGCAGGTATGTAAAAAAATAGTGCATTTAAACATAGAAGCATGAAACTTGGTGCACACTTAAAAAACATCTATACGAACATATTTGGATAGGGAGCCACTTCAGATTTAGCTTAGGTGGCTACTGGCAGCCATTTTCCAAAATGGCGGTCAATTATTCCATTTTGCTGCTTTCTGTGTAGTTTCTACAAATAGAATACATGTAAATATTGTTTTTCATTGCTTCTCTAAGTATTCAGTACATTACTCTAACATTTTTTGGTAGCCTTGGTCTATTTTTAATCTTGTTGGAATCCTTTTTGTAAGAAATTTTGATTCAAACACTGGATTTCGCGGTTACGGATGGTTACACCAATTGTCTATAAATCTCAAAATGAATTACATATTTGAATTCCTTGTAAGAAGAGCTTTCAAATGAGTACCCACATCAATGGGTTTCGTAAACTTGGTGCGAAAATGTAGAAAAATGAAAATAAAATGATTTTGAAGATTTTGTTGTTTCTTTAATTTTGACTAAAAAATCACGGAAACTATTGATGCGACCATTCATTTGAAAGCTCTTCTTACAAGGAATTCAAATATGTAGTCAGTTTTAAAATCAATTGAGATTCCATGAAACTATGGGAAACCGCGAATATGATACATTTTCTTCAACAGTTCTAACAAAATGGACTCTGACTACCCTAAAATTCATCAATTCAATCCAAAAATCAATTGATAATGTTCTTTAGATCTGTAGAAGGAATAATGAGCCCTGTTTCGATACTTTAATACTATAGGCACTTCACAGAAAGCAGGAAAATGAGAAAATTTGCCGCCATTTTGGAAAATGGTTGCCATGGGTCAACCAGGTCAAATCTGAAGTGGCTCCCTATCTAAATATTTTCTTTAAGACGTTTTAGAAATGTGTGCCAAGTTTCATGCTTCTATATATAAATGCACTATTACTCCCCTATTCATGACAAATCTGCCCCGCTATAATAACAAGTGAAACAAATGTCTACCAATTTTAATAAAGGAGTTACGGCCATTTTTGTAAAAAAATTGAAAATGGCCTTCTTACCCCATCCATCGTGCAAGAAGCCCCCCTATTATAATCCTATGGCAATTTATTTTGCGAGCACATTCAGCTTAAAAGTTATTTCTTAGGGTTCTTCTATCATTTTTAAGGCATTCTATTCACTTTTTCTGAATTTCAGAATTTTTCTGTTCATACACTTATTTTTTAATATTATTTGCCCTGTTTCAATTGCAGGCCAAATATTTTCTATCTTGATTAGCTATTCTATCAAGATTTAAGGCAAAGTAGGGCACGTTGGATCGCTTTTTTTTTTTTTTGGCTATCAATCAAAAAATTCTCTAAATATTTGAAAAATCTTTTTACTGACTGACTTCTGAAGATCTACCCTACCCTTATGCCAGACCAAGTTGATCTACCTTCTATAGTTGTGGAGAAAAATGAGTTTTGAAAATTTTTTGTGTGTGGTCCTACGTGCCACGGACCCGCCATTTGGGGCACTTTGGACCACACAATAAAAGTCTAGGAAAGTAGAAGAAAGTGGGCAAACACCACATTCTATTCTCACAGATCACAACACACACTTGTGTGTCATTGCAGAATGATTACATCGGAATATTTACCCAGATATTTTAATAAGTCTTGTTTCAGCTAGAAGGGCTGGCAGATTAGCCAACTGAATTGATTTTATCCTCATATTGTACATGAATGACTTAGGTGCTCTATTAATGTTAAAAATTACACAGCTGGCTTTTTGCCGACAATTTTTTGTCAGTCAATCCAGTTTATAATGGTCCAACGTGCCCCGGCCATGCTGGTCCAACCTGCCCCGTCCTGACCTCCTATGAAAATGTGCATGTCTCGCTGACAAGGTCAAATGTGGACTTAGGAAACTTATATCAAACTTTACTTAAGTGGTGATAGTTTCAATTTATGAGACTTGTCCGACTGGATCCCCCATATTTTAAGAAGGGTAACCTCGCCATCGAGACTTGAAAAAGTAACTTTTTATGCCGAAAATCAGGAAACCTGAAATGGAACTCACACTTTTCCTTCAATGCTCATGAAATTCTTTGGCTGTAAGGCATACCACTAAAGGTCTCTTCATCGGGGATTTGGATAACTGCGCATGTTTTATAAAAAAAATATTCGCAATGGTCCAACGTGCCCCGAGGTCCAACGTGCCCCGGTCTCCCCTACACATTATTAAACGGTTCCTGAAGCAGTTTCGACCCCCCCCCCCCAGTGAAGGGGGCCTCTCGCCCCAAACCCACATATTTTTTTTAACATCTATATTTTGAACTTAAATGCAAAAAACATGATCCAAATCATATTTATGTGATGGTCATAAAGTGAAGCAATGCAGATATCAATTATACTTTTAAAAATTTCCAAAGTTATTTCTGACAACCCCTTTCAAAGAATTAGTCAAAGTTACAAAACCATGCACATTTTCTTGTTTAATTTCTACTATGGTTTGGTACTGTTTGCCTTGAAAATTCGTAACGTCACCTAAAAAGTCTCTAGCTTCAATCCTGGGAATAAGAAAACGCACCAAAAATACAAGTTTAGATATAACCTCTTGCCCCGACCTACTCTACGTTTTGAAAAAACAGGGCATGGAATTCGTCTCACTTGGAACAAATTTATTTTTAACTGAAACAGCAACAGATTTGATTAGTATTTCAAGAGTATCAGACAACCTTAATTATTTATTTCTAAATAAAAATTTCCAGAGTTCAAGACTGTTGGGAAAGAATTGATCATGCTTGGCAATTTTGGGACATCACTATCACCAAGTGGCTCGTTATCAGTATCTAAATATAGTACACTAGAATGACCTACAGCAAAAGATTAGGGGGGACTGGGGCCATTTGAAGCACTTGTTTTTATTTTTTCTCTGGAGTGCTAATGGTAGGCCTATAAGATATTCACACGAAATTTTGGCATGTAATAGTGAATGTGTTTAACACAATGATAAGTTTATGAGATATTGTAAATATTTATAGAACTCTGCATTATGGACACAAACTTCCAACTTTTTTTTTGCTTCAAATAAGCCCGTCCCCAGGGTTAGTTGAAGCGCCATAAAAATTTTGTAGACAACTACTTATAAAAGGGGTGTCTTTTCCCTTACTGCTTGCTATCCCTATGATGACTACCGGCTTCAGTGCAACACTCGTTTGAAAATAAATTGTAAACTGTAAATTACACAATTTTTTTGGTTAAAAGCTGGTTTTTCCGTATTTTCCTTTCATAAATGCAATTATGCACCGTGTTAGTTCTTAATTGCAATAACTCCAACTTGCAATATCTTGCAAGGCATTTTGATTGAGAACAATCAATGTTTTGGCCAACCCACCATGCGTGATTCAACTAACCCCATAACACCTGGAGCACAATACAGTCTTATTTTTCAGTCTTATGAAATGCACTTGTATAAAAAAACACTTCTGGGCGTGGATTAAGAATGGGTTTCCTAATTTGGAATCAGGGTTAGTTCACCTGGATTCCATCTTTATTGTACAATAACTCTGATCGAAATCTGAGCAAACAAGTTACTTGGACACCCAAAAAACAAACTTTCTAGCCTGCAGAATTTTGGAAATTTGGATGATTAACGGTATGATGACGTGTGCCAATAAACAAAGTATCTACCAAAAGTACCAATTTGGCAACAAAAAAAAATTTAAAGTTGATTTTGGGCCATGTTTCACATAACCCCGCGCTTCAAATAGCCCCGGTCTCCCCTAATGAGACGCAAGAAACAATAAGGTGAAGAGTGTTTTCTGTGTGACAGGATGATTCAGGGAAAAGTGAACATACAAAAGTGAAAAGATGCTTGCTCGTTATATAATAAAACTTAATGGGAGTGTGGTTCACAGCAATGAACCTCTTGATTGTCAGGTCGCGGAAGAATACAACACGAGTCCGAAGATCCCACAATTGCGAGTGAACACCATGGAAAAACCATTGAGTTCACAAAAAAAAAATGTACTCGATTTAAATCTGACAACCCTGCAACCAATTGAATCTTTATGATTTTGATTCCGTTGGTGATTGGAATTATCTTTTTTCAAGCCAAGTCTAACAATAATAGTAAATATGTTGACTGTCGTTGAGGGTGCAAAAGGGATAGATCTGCTGATCTAAAAAGTGAGAACCGAATTTATCAGAAACATGTATTGCAAAAAAAACCAAAACCATGTTAATCCAAGGAGACCTTAGTTAGTACGGAGTATCCCGCTCCATGCATAGGGGTTTTTGCACGTATTATTTATTTAATACATGTATCTACATATAAATTATATAACTAAATAAAAAAATTATTAGGTGCCTTAACTCGTGGTCCCACACAGGAACGGACCTGGGGGGGATGAGGGGATGCATCACCCCCCCACCAGATGAAATTTTCAAAATATTTACAAGTTAATTATATTAGCGTGCAGTCTCGTTATATCGTGGGCTATGCGTTCCGCGACTTAACCCGGTAGACCCCCATACCACATCAACGACATCTAATTTCGACACGACAGCTGAATTCGACACTCACCAACCTGCCTGGCAAGTGATTCAATCCAGCAAGTTGTTGACATTTTGGCCTACACAACAACGAAGTTGAGCACCTGTCAAATGCGCTTGAGGACCCACAGTGTGCATGTCAAATTCAACTATAATGTCAAAATCAGACTGAAGTCGTCAGTGGGGTACCAACATTTTCTGGATCCTCCGCTGGTCCCCGCGCCCCGGATCAGGGGCAGCCCACAGGCATAGACAGAAATTTTTGCAACAAAATTCAAGGCTTTTTCAGGCAGAAAAGCACAGTAATTTTTTTTTTCCGAACATGTACAATATAGGCCTACATAAATGTTTCTACCACCGGCTGACTGTCAAAAGAAATCACCAAATATTCAGCTGGTCAAAGAAAATCTTCATTTGTTCATATTCATTTATTTCCCTGAACTTTTCACATATGAAACTGACATACATTGTACCCGCAAATCACAACTCACCTTTAAAACTCCGAACTGGCTGAGTAACTTTCAAGTAAAGTTTTTCTCCTGCTTTGACTGAGACTGACAGCTATCTTCTGCTTTCTCTTTGTTTTTGTTGTTTTCTGCTGCTTCTGTAATTTCCAGCAGGTGGTGTGGCGTCATCACCAAGGTGATCGTGACATCACAGAAGGCAGGTGCTTGTGACGTCATTGCATTGTTCATTCATTCCACTGTTGATCTTCACAGAGCTGACAGCAGAGAACATGGACTTTGCAGAAAATGTTTACCAAAGACATGAATTTGATACGCAGGTCTACAAATGAATGTTTTACTGGATACACAAAAGGTTAGTCCTGCTTAATCTGTGCGTGGTGTGTGATTGTAGGGAGGTCAACATGTTCAAGTTTATCAACACTACTACTGTAGCCCTGGACCCCTGTGGGACAGGGGTCATGAATCGTCCCATTGGAAAATCATGAGATTTGAAGGACATGGCCTGGGATAATGGAATTTTAACCTTTTATCCCTTAGTTTTGTATTAAATTGTTGGTATACTCGAAAAGTTCACACTTTTTGCTGCTGACTGCGCATAATTTGATCTTCTTCAGTCAATGGAATAATTGTAAAATATCCCATTGAAACTGAAGAAGTGGTTTTTAAACTATGGCTGTACAGCCCTAGTTTATTGTAATGCAAAATGAATTCCCGTAATCCTATCGCTCGACGTATCTCTTTTAATCTGCCAAACATACCTTCAAAATTTGTCACAACCTTCTATTTCTGCCGACAATTATGCCGGTTATATATCGTCCATCTTAAATGCCTCTTTCTTCTAATTCAAGAAACTGTCGGCCGCCGTCATGTTTCCAGAAACAAAAACCGATACGAGGACGTCCTCAGGCTCAGAATCACAACCGTGACGTCACAGAAAAGTTGATCACGTGACCGCGCAACCTTGTCATTTGACCACGTGGAACAATGTTGGAAAGCCCAGGCTAATTACGGCTCGATTTTCTGCTATTTAAGCAAAATACGAACGTTATCATATGGATTATTTGTTCTACAAGTGTTTATGCACTAAACACACTGGATTTTATCACTATTTAAGCGCAAAATGCGCCGATTTGACACTCGCAAAATGCAGACTGAATCGGCGCACATTATCGCTCACAAAAAACACGCTCGTTTTCATGAAAAGGTTGGTCTAAACTCATTTTTAATGCTTCAATAGGTAAATTGGCATTTTCCTGATCATTTTGGTACCAGTTACGTTCATTTCCGTCAAGATTTCACCATTTTCTGCCACTTTGAAGTTGTGAAGTCAAATTGTCATTTTGAACTGTCAAAATGTACAATTTGTTGAAAAGTTGCCAAATCGCGATGTTTTTTTTCGTGCACAAAATGGCTTTTTTCGGACTGTTTTTGGTGGTTTTACTGTCTGTTACCTATTTAATCGTCTTGCAAATAATTTCAGAAGACTTTTGCACTAATTCGAAGGTTTCTAACTGCTCTGTAGGCTGTTTAATCGTCCGAAATGTGTCGGAATTTATATGCGGAAATTAACTTCCTGTTGTCATTTTTTTGACAGAGGCTGGGAAAATCACTGCATGTCAACTGTGCTGTGGCTTGCCGAAAATGGTTGTCTCGATCACAGAAGTGGTTGTTTCGCTCTGGCAATGTTATTGAGTTGGAGAAATTGGTCACGGAACCTATGGCACGTTCCTCTACTATGACAGCTACTTTGACAGCTCAATGACAGCTACTTTGACAGCTCAACTTGAACTGACAGCTCAACTGACAGCTACTTTGACCTCTAGTTTGACAGCCAGTTTGACAGCTAGACTGAAAGTATCAGATCAGCTGCCTTTAATGGCTTGTTCATTCATTCATTCATGTGTTTTGAAGTCATGTATGACTCATGTTAATGATTTTACTAAAATCCAATATATTAATGTATATATCACTTTCTTTGGACATAATGTTAAGTCTAACTGTTTCGGGGACCATCCAGTCCCCTTCCTAAACATTACACCCAGTGAAAGTGACAGTACTATCAAAGTACATTTTCATTTTAACAAATTTCTCTATCTTTTCAGACACAACTTGGAAGAGTCCTTGCTGATTGACCCTCATATTTCTCTGGTGGACACAGACTTACTGATGGTCATGGTGGACGGCAGCCCTATTTGGGGCAGAGAGAGACTCGATCAGTTCTGCATGTCATCCGCCACAAACCATCATGGTGATTATGTTAATAGAAAAACTGGAATTTTTCTGAACAATTTGATGTCAATTTTGTTGTTCTATGTTGAGTTTTCATATTATTTTGGTCACATCAAAGTTGAGAAATGAAATTTTGGCCTATCTTGAAGTTGAACTGTCAATTTGTCAAAATTAATAAAAGTCTGTGTCTACGACTTGGTAATTGTTCATGTTACCTGTTAATGGATTAAATTCACCTAATCATTAGAAAATGAATAAAGGCATCATCTCTACTTCTGTGTGTCCCAGAAACATGCGGTTTTTTGCTGATTAGATAAATCTTAAAATTGCACGCAACTACTAGAGATGAAGGGCTATTATTGCAGCCTACTTGTATTGACCTAAAATAATTCTAAGTAGTCTGTTAATAATTCTAAGTAGTCTGTTAATGAGTTGGTAGTTTGGAGTTTTTTTTTGTGTTACAGTCCACATTTTGAAAATGATGTGTATTGTGTTTTCTGCATGCAAATGAGCTGTCCACCATTTTGAAAATTATTTGGATTGTGTTTTGTGTTTGCAAATGAGCTGAGCTGGAAACTATGTCATCACTACAGGTTGGCATCTGTTCAACCAGATTTTAAAGCATTCTTGACTTTATAGGCCTATTAACTCAAATCTGGTTGAATTAGTTCGCCTGGAAGTCGTGCATATCCTGGAATTGTCCTGCAGCTACTGGCGAAGTTTCAACGGCCTAAAATGGTTGTCTCGACCACAGAAGTGGTTGTATCGCCCTGGCAATGTTATTGGTTGAATAGAGGGAATCTTAAGGATCCTTTTGGTATAAATTGGACTTTTCTACCTTCATTGAAGCGATTCTGGAGCGATTTGACGTTGCAAAATTGAAATGATGTTATGTCGCTGGATTATCGCCCAATTTACATCGTCGAAATTCGCTCGTCGTGAAGAAATTGTGGGTCAGATCTCATATTCAGTATAAAAATAGTTAAATTGGTGTTTTGCTGGTAATTTTGATGTAAAATTCATTTTTCTAAGTCCATATTTCATATTTTTCCGGAGCTTTGAAGTTGAAGAAGGACTTGCATTGTTTGCTTTTCTTGGAACTGTCAAAAAATAAAATTAGTCGAAATGTGTCATTTATTTCATCAAAATTCGCTCGTCGTGAAGTTTTGGCTTGTTAAATCACACTTTGAGTTGAAAATTTGATAAACTGATGTTCTGCTGATCATTTTTTAGATGTAAAATTTATTGTTCTTCATCAATATTTGATATATTTTCGGAACTTTGAAGTTGAGAAATAACTTTTCAGTTTTGGCTTCTCTTCAACTGTCAAATTGCCGTTAGTGAGGTGCAAATAGACTGGTCCAATCAATTTGCCCCTCCTGCCCACTGTAAATATCTGTGGTTTTCGTTGCAACATTTTCAAGCAGTTCGATGTGTCAAAAATACGGTTCTCTGATTGGTCAGATCACTGGAAGTTAGCCGTTTCAGTGTGTTGGCGACGACTGTTACAATTTTAAGTTATACTAAAACTTTGCGCTTAAGAATTTACAAATGTATGTACCAGTCATAATTATGACATTTGTTGCGGCCCTATTATCGTCCTTTATTCATAGTGCTGCCAGCTGTGTGAATAGACTCAGTCGCCTATTCCCACCTCTGGGAGGTGCGAATATCCTCGGTCAAAATTTAAATTTGTTAAAATGTGTTGTTTTGGAGGCTGGGCACATTTTACAACTAAAGTTTATACTGTGATTGATTTAAGAAACAACTCGGTTAGAACTGTCACACTTACTATTTGTTATTCTTTAGGCCTGTGGACTACTCGCCAGGGGACTGCTCGCCAGTGGACTACTCACCAGTGGACTACTCACCAGTGGACTTGACCATTTCCCGCCAATCCCCCAACTCGCCAGGTTACCTGGAGCTGAGACGAAATGTAGGTAATTTTCGCTAAATAAAGCTGTTTGACAAATGGGGTAAAATTTCGTATAGCGCAGCCTTTAAACTCACTCTGACCTTTTACTAGGCATGCGGGCCGGTAAAAACCTGAGACCATATCATTTTCTGATAAAATATCATATACTGTGACAGCCAGACAAAATGTTTAAATGATGCTATCAACAGATGACGGCAATGTTATTTTGCTTTTTTTCTCAAGGATGGTAATTTTTTCATGATCTTAATCAAATCTCTTTAAATCAAATAATTCTCTCTCTAAGGCTATTCCATTTAAAAACCTGGGGGGGGGGTGGTCAGGTTACATTTTTGACCCCCCCCATGCATCTAAAGTGAATTAAGTTCGACCCCTCCATGCGTCAACTTCGATATTTTTGAGACCCTACATGCATTAAATGCGAATTTTTTACCACCTACATGCATCAAATCAAATTTTTTTCGCCCCCCCCACGACAAAATCTTTTGACCCCCTCCCCCAAAAAAAAATCTCAACCCTACATGATATTATTTTTTAAAAATTTTCACCATCAAAAATTAAATTTGCTGGTTTGATTGCAGACGCCAAACTTTCCATTTCGCAATCTAATAAATGTGGTCTTTGGCTGCACTTTATTACCTTTTAACTTCCAAGTTGGAATTGCCTTCATGAACTGCAAGAAATTGTCTTAATCTTCTGTGGCTATTAAATGCAAACAGTAAACCTCGAAAGTCGGATTTGCATTAAAGCTAATGGATCTCAGACAATTTTCATCGGAAACTTGCTTCTTATTTCTGACTAAGAGTTCTTTGTCTGATATCAGGGCCGTTGCCTGCAGAGGGGCAAGGCTGCCCAGTGCCCCCCCCCCTAGAATTTGGCCAATAAAGGTGCATTACAATGATATATGTAAAAATTTCAGATATCAAGGGTTTTCCAGGGGTGCACATGCCTCCAGACGGTCTCTTTCCCACCCCAGAATTCAGCCCAGCCTACGGCTGGTTATTCTCTTAACTTGGATAGAATAGTGCAATCAATTTTTGTCTGACTTCCGCAAGGTTAACTGTTCTCCGTATATGGGGGTGAAGCCAGCCATACTTTCCAAAATTCTTGAATTTATTTCTTATTTTCCAACCAGCTCTCAGAGATATGATGGAGGTGGAGGCAGTTCTCGTGACATGATGCAGGAGGAAGTCAAATCCTCCAAAATTCTTGAATTAATATTTATTTTTGGAAGGGACTTAATTATTCCATTTTTCTTGGCCAATATTTTCTAGTGTCTTGATGACTCATACTGAGGCAGAGGCTTCTCCGTGTGGAGGAGGAGGCCTCTCCGTGATAGGACAGGGCCTCTCCTGATATATGACAGAGGCAATCTCCCTGATAATGACGGAGGCATCAGAGAAGAATGTTAAATTTCACAAGATAGTCAAAATTTCCAATTTTGTTTCAAATGATTCAGGGTGCTCCATGATCTAATTGATGATTCTCTCAAGAAAAAGTCATTTTATTCATTTTTTAGCATTTTCTGTATTACTGTAACTTGTCTTGAGGCAGAATTCAGATGTGAAGCATCCATTAAATTATAATATATATATTGCTCCTAAGATCTGGCTCAAGATTCAGCTGACCCCAAGAACTGTCAAGATATATATTTAATTTTATTTAATTAATCACTGTCAATGAACTTTCTGGAGACTCCATCAAAAGGACCACAATGGAAATAAGAGTAATCTTTATTGTGTAAATCCTACTGTTTCATTTTTAAGTACAGTGAATAAATTTAAATCAAATCAAATCATGTCTTACAAAATAACTCCTAACATACTGAAGAGGATGTATACCAAGGGTGCCGGAAGGAAATGAGGGCGGCTGGGGCGGTCGGTCGAGAGAGGCAAATGTAATTCGCGCCACAAAAATTGAATTTAGCGCAATAATAATTTTGACTTTATTCTTATAAATTTTGACTAATTTACTGTAAATTAAGGCTTAATAAGGGTTTTTCTTTCAACCAAAAGGGCATCCTTGCCGGTAGCAGGACGTTTCACCGCTAGGACGTTTCACCGTCGGCAATGTGAGACGTTTTCACCGCAGTTAATTTCACTATTTGGTTATTAAAGTATTACTTAGTTGATTGTTTTAGTGAATATTGTTTATCCTTCCTATTCTGGTAATCACATTGTTCATTTAGTTACGTTTTGCTGTTACTTTGCATACTTCTTGATACATTGTAACACTTAATTGAGACACAACAAAATGTTACGTCTTTTTGCTACAAGTAACAAAAAACTTAGATAATCATAGATCATGTAGATAGAGTAGCAACACATACAATATTTTGCGTGTTTTTTGTTGAATTTATGGTTTATCAAACTCATACAAGGCAATAATTACTTGGCTAACATTGTTATAAAGCAGCGGTGAAACGTCCCACTACTGCGACGGTGAAACGTCCCAGCGGTGAAACGTCCTATAATCTCTTGCCCCCCTGCCCCTCTGCATGTCCTGGCAAAGGGCAGAAGGGGCAATTGCCCCCCTGCCTCCCCCCTGCCCCCCCTGTTCCGGCACCCTGATGTATACCATTACTCTCCAGGGAGGTTCGCCCTAGACAGAGGTGGGAATCAATCTCAAGAAGAAGAAGAAGAAGAAGAAGGGTCATGGCCGTCTGAATGTTTATTTCTTTTTTGATGAAGATTTTATAGCTGCATTTTGAATAATAAGCTTAATAATGGACTGACAGGTACCGAAAATTACTTATTAAAGTGTTTGGGCACATGTCCAAATAGTTTTTTAGTGGTTTCATGTCCATTTCAGTCAGCAGAAGCCCCGAAGTGAGCCAATTTCGGCGCTCGCGAATTTTGACAATGCGGTGACCTGTCAAATTTCGTCTGAAATGATGGTTTATTTAATTTCTTGTAGCATGTATGTGGCAATTATTTATTTATTAGGTGTAGGAGGGGGTCAGAGGCCCCCCTACATGCATCTAAATCGAATTTTTCGGGTACCCCCCTGCATCTATATCGATTTCTTTGGCATCCCTCATACATCTAAAGTGAATTTTCGCCGACCCCCCCATCCATCTTACGAAAAAAAAATCAACATGACCACCCCCCCCCGGAGTTTTAAATGGAATAGCCCTAAATCAAATGCATCATGATTTCAGTGCCTTGAAATCAGGGTCCTGGATTCCTGGTCGTCCTATCGCCTGAGACACCCAGATAAAATGACAAGCTGGGCACCCTGGCATGTGGTGAAGGACACCCAAAATTGGCAACGAATGTGGGACCCTGCTTAAAATCATCATTTAAAACCGTGATTTTAATTGCCTATCGTTTTTACTTTCTTTTCAGCAGGACAGCAGAGAACTCAATGGTAAAGCGGATGACATGCATGCGTATGTGCAAGCAGGTTTAAACCGATGTATTACGCTAACTACAAGATATTGCACTTGACATTTTCATGGTATGTCAAAACAAAATTACATGAAGGTTTAATCTTTTAAGTAAATGAAATAAATTATTTTTAAAGTACTGTACTGATCAGTTGGAGACAAATGAAAATTACTTGTGTGTTTTACTGAGGTTGTGCTGCATGATAAGTGATTTAAAGCAGCACTAGCAGCGTTATATGCAGCATGAGGAATGGCTTTCAGAACGCCCTTGTCCGAACTTGGATGGCACACTAATTAACATGTTGATTATTCATTTTTCAGTAGAATTTCACTGGTCCAAAGCTTTTTCAGGTGGTCAGGATGACCGAACTATTTGTCAAAACTAGTGAAAATTATCTAAAAATAGTTAATTGCACTTTCTGTGATAATTTTATTGCATTACTTGATATCTTGATAAACAATACATTTTCTATCAATTGCAATTGTGCTGTCTTATAGTATAGTTCATAAAATTAGTTGAAGGCAAGTTCATACATTTAATTAACAATCATTCATCTTTCACTGTTTCAGGTGGAGAGTAAAAATAACGTTAATGGATATGCTCCCTTCAAGCATCGATTCCCCCTTTACATCTTGAAGACCAGTACAAGGTAAATCTTGCAAAAATTGATAACAGTAAATTCGGCAAAAAAATGTGAAAAAATGTTATTTTTTCAATGCTCCATGATTCCGTCAATTTTGGAGTTACACTGTGGAATTTTGCATTTAGGTGTCTAAGTTATACCTTTTTAAATGACTAAACTCATTTGGAGGGCCTATCTTGTGACATTTCATAAAAACCAAAAAACTGGGAAAAATGAGGATTTTGATGTATTCTCAAATTTTGGTTTCTCAAAAATTATGGTAAACAATAAACAATAAATTGGTAAACTTCAACAAATATTTACACTAAATTGGTAAACTTCAACAAATATTTACTTTAATCATTTTGGGAAGTTACTTATAGGCCTCTGTCTCTGTTTGGGACTGATAAGTGGCAGCAGAATGCCGACAGTCCCCGAAAATCGAATTGGGTCAACATTAATTTGATCTGTGTTGGACAGATCACAAGATCAGGTTGCACAACAGCTGTCCATATTACTACGCCAAACTACTTTCACAAATCATGGTTGCTGGCAAAGATCCAGTACATGCTTTACATGAAAATGTTTGGAATCATCAGACAAAAGAAAGTTTTGAAACTTTTGCCTGTGAAAGGGATGATTTTACTCATCAGAAGATTGATGGTAACCTATTCAATCTACTTATGCCATTTAGCTCATGGTAAATTGCAGTCAGAAAAGGGTCCAAAAAGAATGCTCTCTCACTTATACGCATGTCCATACAAAAGCCAATGTTTTTGCTTTGTGATATCAAAAATACTCATTTGTATTGATTCTGTTACTTAATGGAGATTTATTAAGTAGGACTACAATATAATTTACAATTTTACAGAAGCTGTGTTACACTCAACGAAATTTCTTGTCTGGTTTTATTTCAATATATTTGAAACAATCACTGAATCAGGTTCTTGATGTTTCTTGACTCTGTCAGACTTTTCAGAATTTGATGTTTTTGTGGCTTTACTCTGGCAATATATGCATGTCAAGTAGCATTGTCATTTCCTTGATTACAAAAGCACAGGCAGTCGCCTGGACTGACTTTAAGTCTGTTTAAAATATACTGAATATCCTTTGACTATACAGGGGTGGGCTGTGACAAAAGGCATTACCTACATGTTTGCATTATCTTTTTCAAAAAAATTTTTTGTGAATTTCTTGTATTTTTCCTACTATCCAAAATTATGCTTAACATGAATCCAGTAAGTACTGTATGATGACTATTTATACATGGATATCACTATCACCCACTCATATAATACCAAAACGGCAAGCTTTGAATCTCCGGATTTTTGTTTTTAGCCGCTGGCTATGTAATAGCCTACGGGGTACTGCAGTCCTCAATGTGCTGGGGATTTCGTCAAGCATAACTCACTTTGTGTGCTCATATTTCATTCAAATTTTGCCTGTTATCTTATTTTGTCATGCAGATGGGAATGACAAGTTTCCAGGCATTTCTATCAAGTCATGTGCATTTCTGAAATCCACACGAAACGATGTTTTGAAATAAATGTTCTACCAAGAATCTCATGTGCACTGTCAAAAATTACTGGAATTATATATTTCTTCTACATGCTCCGAAATAGTGATGTCAGTGTCAATAAAATCTTCAGACCTGTCAGAGTGTCCGTACGGGTCCGGACGGGTCCGGACGGACGGACGGCCGGCCACACGGACACTAGGACGGATGTGGATGGACGGCCACATGGACAGAAGGATGGATGGACGGACGGACGGACGCAGGAACACGGACGCCACACGGACGGACGGACACACGTACGGACGGACGGACGGACACACGGACGGACGGACGCGGCCGGCACACGGACACATGGACGGACGTGGACGGACGGCCACACGGACAGAAGGATGGACGGACGGACGCACGGACTCAGGACACACGGACGGCCAC